>BMAW01028555.1:267884-291273 GCA_019974015.1 Nephila pilipes | reverse complement strand
ATGTTGATTTCAATGTTAGTCTCGGGAGTTATTGATTGATGTGTTATGACGTCCTTGACACACCAAAAATTACTCCATGTGTCTTTTACGACTGATAAAACCGTTTCGGTCTTGTTTGAAGCAGGGTTATTGGAAGTAACTTATTGGTTCGATTGTTCTTAGGTTTCTGGTATATAATACAATGAATCCAGGTTTCACTGAGGTTGAAAACTAGACTCAAATTGATGCCGACAACTCGATGCGGCAGCAGTCAAATTTTGATTTAGCAACAAATGGCTTCCAGATCAAAACTAAAATCTCAATCTCATGTCATATTTCTTTTGGCGCTTTCCAGAGGGTGTGAGACAATGATAATACCAATGCACTTTAGAAACGCTATCGGTTTTCAAACACAGGTATCTTTTGAATTACTCTCGTGTTAACTACATTTAAACAAGGTTAGTGTAGATTACCCGTTTTTCATTAATTAATAAATAATAACACATTTTACAGGAAAAAAAGTTAATGTTTTGGCTAAGATTTCATACACAGAACATACATTCAAAATTATATAAAAAAATTCATTCGTATGAATGTGTTAGATTCCTTATATATATATATATATATATATATATATTACTCTTACTATAAAAATCATAAAATTGACTTTTAAATTATTATTAATCATATTAATTAATTTTAAATTAGTCTCGATCAATGTTTTAATTTTTATGCTTTTGACGTACTGTTTCTTTTTTTTTTGTAGTTAACAGAACATAAAAATGTAAAAAGCATTGCTATTGAAGATATCCTCGTAACGAAAAGAAGCAGTTGATTTTCAAAAGTCTTGCAATCATCAAGAAAATAATAATATTAGAAATAAGTAATTTGGAAATTAATCTTGATATAATGTTTACACTTAAAAATAGTAAATGTTTGAGGATTTTTATTCCATTTATCTGTCAAAAGTATAATTTTAATATAAGGGAAAACGTAATAAAGTATTCTCTATCACTTTTGTCAACTTATTAATTTTTGAAGATGTTTTGATTCAAAATTATCGATTCATGCTTAAGAATAAATTTTAATTATATAAAAGAGGAAACATATCTTAGAGTATTTTGAGATATTTATGAACTAATATTTAATAGAATAAACAGAAAAAATACTTTGATAAAATAAATAATTAGTGACTCAAATAATCTGTAATGTCAGAAAATTTTACTTTAAATTCTCTAAAGTATGTGGATTTTTGAAAAAAAAAATTAAATTACAGTTACCAATTTCTTAATGATTTCAGACATGAAAGACTAAAAAGAGTTAACATAGAGGAGAGCAAGAAATTCCATTGATGAAATCAATTTCTAAGTATGTAACTGGAAACAATCCTATTGAAAAAATATTTTTCACAGCATAAGAAAAGAAATCGGAAGAATTAAATTTTCATTCCGATGCATGCATTCATATCCATTCACACACCGATATAAATGTACTTCATTTAGAAATTGATACAGCTATCCATATTCTTTCAGTAGAAATTTGTTAAAGTATAATATTAGAACAGTTTAGATAGCTTAAAAAAGTTTGAATGAACAGTTTTTTCAATTTTTTTAGAAGTAATTCTACATTTAATTTTTGTTTGCATTAAATCTTTTAGTTCAAGTGATTAGTTAAGTTTACATATGCATTGTATCCCTATTCTTTTTAAGAATAAAAAAAAGTTTTAGTTATTTCATTCATGACGCAAACTCATAATTTTCAAAATAATTTAAATTAGTTTCTATTTTTCAAAGGAAAACTATTGCAAGAGAGATCCTATTTATAAGTTTATTAATTTCATACGCGTATTCACTATACTTACGGAAAAGTAGTTTCCAATTTATTTCACATTTTAAATTAAAAATGATTGCGTTCAACTATAAAAAGTGTTTATTATTATGATATGAATATAAGGTCTATTCATTGAAATGTTATCATTTTTAATTGAAATAATGTTCGAGTAAAATAACATGTAAAATAATGTTACCAGAATTCCGATGTGTCGTTTGTAATGAATGGAACCAATGAATGGTAGATGAGATAATTTCGGGGTCGACATTTTATTATAACTGTAATAGTAAAGGGAGTGACAATTTCATTCTGGAGAATTCGTGTTTTCTCGAAATCATTCATGTGAGTATAAGTAATTTCTAGGTATCAACATAAAGTTCTTATTTAATCAGTTAAATACTTTTTTAAAAAACATTTGACGATGAATAGCATTCATTGAATTCTCTTCTTTTAAACGTTTGAATATTTCGAAAAAACATTTTTTAGATACATCTTAGAAAAGCTGATGCTCGTTAAATCTGACAAAGCATCATGTCCTTCCTCCCTTTAGGGTGGTGTGTAAATTTGGAGAGTTTAGCATTACCTTAGGGGGTGTAATTTTCTCCTGAATGACTCAAAATTACGAGGTCCGACGCCAATAATCCTCGAGTTACTTCTAAGACATTAATAAATGATTAATCACACATACCAGATATAAAGGTCATTCTGGTTTAGAGATAAAAGAAATATATTTTTGGGTTCGTACGTGTTAAACAAAATTTTATTATTCAGCATTTTATATCAATTCTTAATGAATAATTGTTATATTTTATATTTCTAGTTCCAAAGGTTGATTAACATACCAGCAGTCAATTGTAACATTACAATCAAATCCAAATGAACTTCTGCTCAAATGTTTAGTGATTTCGGGTATTTAAATATCTAATTTTGCATAATATTGGCAAAATATCGCAAGGACTATTGGAAGCGAATTATGCAAATGTAAACAATTGTCAATTGATGAAGACAATATGTGAGCTTCATTTAAAAACATTTCGGCAGTATACCACAAAAGAAGCTTAAGAGTTTGATCCCTTTTACGAGCAAGAAATCTCCTATGTCAGAAAAAAATATCAAGGATGTATTGTCTTTGAAAATTCGTATTGACACTTAAAAAAGTCAGCTATTCAACTCGTCGAAAAAAAATTGCGAGTCTGTCAATTTTTAGTACACATTTTGTGGAAACAATTTTCACAAAATGATAAATAGGTGATTACAAGTGGATAAATTGTTTTATCATTTCCAATTTTGTTTGTATAGTGTTATTCAGAACCATGCAGGTCCTAACATCACAAAGAAACTTAAAACGAAATTAAATATCACGTTTTTATAAATTATGATGGCATTTCAGCCCTTAGTTACGATTATTTTGTAGACCTTTACTAGCCCTTTATTTTGTTAGTAAAAGCATGAGCCAGAAGGTACTGTATTCAAAATTCATTAAAAATATATGGTTGAAGAATGATAATGGTTATTGAAAATAATATAAATAAACCTGTGAAATTGAGCTATTCACGATTTTTTTTCGTTAACCTCGAAGAATCTTTTGGTTATTAGAATTGCATAAAATTGCAAATTCTTCCCAACAAAGATGAAACAAGATTAGGTAAATAAGATGAAGACAAAAAGAGAATTGAATTGAATTAGAGACAGTGATATATAAGTCAAATAGCATATAAATGGAAGAGAAGAAAGATAAAGGATAATGACAATCTAATAGATATTTGTAAATTGAATTGAATAATCGGAATTAATCTTTTGGCTTAATGCGACTCCCAGTTAAAGTATTAAGGTTCAAATCGGCAATAATTGAAAAGTGCTTGAATAGCAACGAGTGATTTGGTAAGCTGAAACTTTATTATTAGAACATAAACGAAGGTTGACTGAGTTAAAATGTATTTGACTGAGAGTGACCTTACCTAGTCTTTGGTAGTTGACATAGCATTTTGTCTTGCTGTTACGTATTTTTAATTGGGGTTTTGAACTTAGGGACTATTTATTTGCAATTTAAGATTGATGTAGAGTTAAATAATGAAGGACAAACAAAACACAAAACAAAATAACAATTTCACTTATAAAATCACGTGATAGCATAACAATAAATTTTGTCAATAATTCATGACTTCAGTGCCCTTGAAATCATGAATTAACATGACTTCAGCTGGTTGAGTTACAGGATAACAGAGGAAACGTTGAAATATAATAAATGGAATTTGTTTCCCATTTTCTTCATAAATATCGTTAGGATCACATTTCCCCACTTTAAAATACCTTATTATTAAAAATGAGAAACGTGTTTCACATGCTTAGGTTGTTCGTTTTTTTTAGAAATCTAATGGTGGTCTAATTATTACAATGAATTAAATATATAATTATGGTAAAACATATTGTGATACAGAAGGAAATAGATACTTAGATACATTTGATTTATAATTTAATTATTTTTTAAGAAATTTTAAAATTTTATTATTTACGTATTATATATTATCAATTATTTTTTCACGCATATAATGTTACACAATTTCAGAAAAGATTGCATCAATTTTTCCAAAGTGTTCAACTTCTTGTTTGTCTGACTCCGACGTAAAATTGATGATGCAGTATTTATTATCTGAATAACACAAAGTTATATTTAGATGTTAATGCTGAGTTTAACAAACCATTAATCATATTTCATATCAGTTGTTTTCAATTGTCAACTAATGGCTCGACTGAAGTTCTAAATTTATCCGACGTCTGAAATTTCAGCTTCTTGCTCAAGTGCTTCTGCTAAATATGTTTTAACTACACGTAAATATGATTAAATCATTAGATGTAATTTAAATATGTGTAAACCGAAAATACTAATTGCTAATAGAAAAGTTTTGGGCCCTTTCAGAATAATAATGACGAAATAGTATTTTGACTTATCACAAAATTTATTCTTCAATATTATCGAAACACCTTTAACTACTGTACAATTTCGCAAACCTTTTAAAAGCTTATAAATCTGTGTTGACTTTCTTTAAATATAGCATTATATTTTAATTTTATTGAACCACAAATAGTGCATAACCTAATTTTATAACTGTTAATCGCATTTTATTTATTTATTGTTATTATTTTATTGAATAAAAAACGCCTTTACGAAATGATATCATTATTGGAAAATTAATTGCAGATTTATTTATTGCTTTTGTGACGTTTTACTGCTTAGAAATGAAGTATTAATTTTTTATTCATATTCAGAGATAATTATAGAAACTTTAAAATAAAAGAAAAATATGTACTATGAAGTAACTCTTCTATATTAGAAAGCTAACTACTATCTTATTTGCTAATAATCAAAAGAAAATTCATCTTGATAGTACAAAAGCCATTACTCACGATTAATATAAAATTGAGAATCGCTATAGAACGATTACCAAAAATATTCTTATAAAAAGTTTTCCATATTTTTTCCTCTTAAAATTAGTAGAATTTCTAATTTTATTATATCATTTGTTAAATAATTTTTTGCTTCACCGACATGTTGCGTTTCGTAATTTAGCCTAATGTCATGGAATACAAACTTGGATTTTTTTTCATAATGATTCTTCTGTTTAAGCTGTTCTTCTTCTTCATGAGTGTTTTAGACACCATTTGATATTTATCAGCTTCGTCAAACTACTTTTTGAATGAGTTCTTTAACTCGTTTATTCCGTCACGTACCATAGGTGGCTCGGACTCAGATATCCTTTCCGGTGGGGCATACTTCCGGTGGCTGGCACTTGAATATTTCATTAGGTGGTACTTACTACCAAAAATTTAGTTCGTTAAGTAACAAGAAAAAATTCCCATGTAGTTGAAAATTAAAATAATGCAAATTTAATATTAAAAGTGAAAAAGTAAGATTTATTTATTTTAATTCAATATTATTAACATTAATTATGTAGTAAATTCGAAAAAATAAACTAATATTAATTCAAGCTAAAGCTAATTAAAATATGTTCGCTTTCCTAACAAATATTTTTGTCCTGATATACAATATGTACCAAACCACATGTCAGTAATAGTGGTGAAAAATAAAGAGCTGCAATGGTTACCGTAGCAGCAACATTAATTTTTCTATTTATTTCAGCACCGTCCGATAAAACATAGCGCTCTTAGATTAGCTGTCCATGATAGAGAAACATGAATTGCAGCTCCGGCGTAAACTTATTAATATATTGTAGAGTTTAATAAGGAAATGCGAAATGCATACGACAGAAAAATTAATTTATTGATCATTTCTAAAAATTAATTTATTGAGCGATCTCTTAAAAAAAATGCAGTTTAAAATTTTAACATTCAGGATTAATCTGACACCAAAATTTATACATCTCATATAAACAAAATATCATGAATGAGAAATAAAATTATAAGACAATAAATAAATGCCATTGTTGGTCCATTTCAAATGAATGATATAACATTTTCATTTCTCTCTTTTCAGGTTTTCAGATAAAGAAAAAAGTAAAAGACAAATTAAAGCCATTTTTTACTTATGTTAAATCTAAAAAAAATCAGGTAAATATATTGTTAATATTTAAGTTATTTGCGATTACATAGTGATTCACATAATTTCTTTTTACAATATTATATGAGCAAAAATAACGATTGATATATCTAATTTCAACTATGGTAATATATTTTGAAGGTAACTTTTTTCACCTTAACTATACTCCCACTACAGAACAATTGATAAAGAAGTTATATAGAGGTTATCAATAAAATATTTAAGGAAAGTGTATAATTATAATTTTGTTTTAAGAGGGAATGAAAACTTTTATATATTCTTTGAAATATTATTTCAACAACACTAATTTAAATAACTTTAAGGCCAATTTAATCAAAATTGCCGTTATATAGCTTTAATTTTAAAATATTTCAAATGTACATGAATAGGAATCAAAGATAGGCATGCATTTTAATAAGAGTTGATAAACTGACAAATCCATAACTATGTGAAACTTAAAATGTATTTAAAATAACAATGATTTTACTTGCATCATTCGAAACAAGAAACATTGTTATAATTTTCCCTCAATTAAATTTTCCTAAGATCACTATATGAATTTATATTTTTCCATAGGACAAAGAATGTAAATTTCCCTCTTTAATAGCAATTTCTGTGACAGGTTCTATTACCAAACATTTTGTTGTTGTCCTATGTTATTTTAAGTCAAACACTCTAATGTATTATTCAATGTGGAAGAATTGACCAAATTATAAACAAAACCCACTGTGACTGAATGCATGCACAGTTAAAATATTAAATCTTAGAAGTACTTACGTTTGGATCAAAAATTCAAACTAGAATACTGAAATCACTTCTGAAAAATATATAGAAGTCTTTTGCTGTGTGGCTGTGAGAATTTGTCTTATTATACACAGAGGATTTCTCAAAATTCTACATAAAATCTCGTAGATGAAATATAGTGAATTAAAACACTACCATCAAGAGATAAAGAGATGCTATGTAAGATAACGAGACAGGTAAATCCCTTTAATAGGAGAAAATTTACAGTGCAACAAGTGATAGATAAACACAAGGAGTGTTTCATATTCAAACCATTCACGGAGTACCATTTTGAAGGAGAATTAAAAATAATGAAGTTAAAGAAAAACTTCACAACAGATGCTAATTTTTATAAACTAAGTATTTAATTATTTTAACTATACAGCTGTGTACAATACACATTTTTGGGACAGAAGGATTTGAGAGACAATTTTTTTTGAACTCTACCGAGAGCCTGTTGCTTCAGTGCATCTCCTCGGTAATTCTTTCATCTCATCAAAGTCATGCCGAAAAATTATAGAATTACGATGGTTTAAAGAGGGGGGAAATGAATAAGTCTTGGGCTGTCGTAGATCGCTGGAAAAGGCTTTTAATGTCAGTGTCGGTTTGTTCAAAATTGGATAAAAATAATTCAACTATTAAGAGAGAATGTTAAATGGAAATGATGCTAAACAGTGATACATGCCTTAAACTGGCTCCTTATAGATTACCGAATATGTTCAAAGATGTCTGGAAATGGTGTAATTTCGACGTCTTCATTGCTATATCTAGATCGCTAAAAATGAGCAGGACTTTGAATAATTTTTCAGAACCCGTATGTTATATGTGATGAGTTTTCGCCTTCTAAAGTGTGTCAAATACATGTTTGTATTTGACACAAACATGTTTGTATTGTTTGTAAAAAGGTTTCGCCTACTAGAGTGGCTCTTATACAAACATGTTTGTCATAAGAGTTTGCTGTGTCTATTTATCTCCCGCAAATGGAGTTTCCAAGCATGTGTTCGTATGTGAATATAGTTTCCACTGATTTACGATATCTTCTCTCCAAGGACTTGTGAGGAGTTTTCACACATCCTGAATTAATTGATGATAATGATAGAATCAAGAAGACATTTTCATACTAACTTTGAATTAAGAAACGAATGAAGAAATTCAGATTTTTTTTTACTGTTTCATGAAGAATGAATTAACCATAAAACTTTATTTAAATGTATCTTTGTTAAATGGTAACATTTACAATATTTTAATATATATTAGTTATTCATATGATTGTGGATATATTATAACATTTTACAATAATGAAAAGTATCATAGTCTTTTGAGTGGTTACAGTAACTTGTGCGCGCTATATATTTAAATACAATCAAGATTATAAATACTTATAGTAATTTAAAAACTGTCGTTAATGTAGTTGTCTTTGGCGTAGAGGAAGCGGATTGAGAAATTGGTACTCTTGTGAAATCAATCGGTAAGCTTTCAAAGAAATAATTTCGCTTTTTCCTTTAGTTAAAATAATTTTGAAGTTTTGAAAATGCTCTGTAAGTGTTGAGTTTACTGTTGATTAGATTTGTAAATAGAAAATCCTTCTTAAATTCAGTCTTTCACTGTATTATGATCCATTTTTAAAAGAAGCAAAGAAGTTAGCTCAGATGTAAAAATTAAAAAAAGAAATAATATCAAGTAACTGTAGAGATTATCACGAAGTTTAAATTTCAAAAGTTAAATAAATATGACAGTAGTTTTTGTTTACTTATTTAATTTACGAACTTTTTTGAAGAAAAATATTTTTATTAATTTAAATGTCATTGAGGAAACGTATTAAAATGAAAGTGCTTTATAATACGAATAATATACACAGCGCTTTTTATAAGCTGTACAACTAAACTAATAGTAATAAAATAGTAATACTAATTCGAATAGAATTAGAAACTAAAATAAGATAGAAATAGCATTTATCACTTAGAAAATTGTGTGTGTCTTTCAGTTATAGAATTCCATTTAATACTTATTCAAAATCAATTTATTTCAGACCGTCTATCTATCAGTATGAATAAAATGAGTATCAAATTGATTGCATTTATATTTAAAAAAATCACTGTACAATGATTTTTAGTAAATTCAAATAAACGTAACTGAAGTGAAATTTAACGCAAAACAAGACGCTGCTTTCCGGTACAGTTGACTAATTTGTTACTCAAGCAAAAATGTTCAAAACCTTAAGAAAAGTACTAAACACATTCGCTCACATGAAAATATAAAATATTTTTCTTGGCATTTTTTTCCATTGATTATCACTGGTATCTAATATCAAAATCTTAGTTAAGATAGTGTAAAATGTTTCATTCATAGCTAAAATAGTGTAAAATGTTTAATTCAAAGTTAAAATAGTGTAAAATGTTTAATTAATACGATTTTAATTCAATAAAGTTAATGTACTTACTATTCAGCAATTCCTTGAGTTCTTTAATATTCCAATATTCCACTCAATTAATAATAATTGAGTTTCTTTTTATATTCCAGTGTAAAATTCAATCATTCTCTAATTTTTTGTGAATAAATTCTGGCATATAATCTATTTCAAAAGATAATATCCTTTCACTTTCACTTTCAATGATGTTACACCAGCTTTTTGCAAATTTTCTTCTAAGTTCTTTTCCTTCATTATTCCTCGAAAATTCCCTTAAAATAATACAAAAAAAAAGAAGTATTGAAAATAGGAGAATGAAAATGAAACGATCTTGTAAATCTGGTAGATTGGGCATATTATGTGACTTTATATTTGAGATGCAAATTGCTTAAGAGTAGTAAAAAAAGACAACTTTAATAAATTTTTCATTTCTCAGAGCAAACTGACAAAATTTGTATAAAGGTTATGAACTTACGGCGATCGAGAAGCGGCAGCGGTGATTCGAACCCTGGACCAAGGGGTCCGAAGTTGACGGGCTTACCAATCAAGCCGAAAAGATATCTCATCGGGCTGGTTGAGTAAGGCCTTTGAAGAATTATCATGAAGAACAATATAATATTTTTATTCGACAATTTGAGACAGTTAACTAAACCCGCTCTTTGAATAAGCAAATATTTGACATACAGTTAATTAATTTCATAAGTATTATTAAAATCATTAATAATCCATCGAATCAAAATTTCTGAAGTGTTTTCTATTCACCTTTTAAAAGATTCATACATTGTTTTACGATTTGATATTTCATCAGTAATCGCTAGGATTTCAAAAAATTTCAGCATTTTCACATTTAAGTATACTCCTTATGTAAGTATACTAAAGAACAACACTTTAAAGCTATTTTCCCAAATTCTAAGAAGAACATTTTTTTAGAAAAAAAATTGAACATTTTTTTTTACAAAAAATAGTACAATATCAATATTATTACCCTGCTATTTTTGCTTGAGTATTATATGCCACACTCCGTACATAAAAAAACACATACTTTTTGAATTTCTTTTCCTCTAAGATGTTTTTCTTGATAATTATTTCTTCATGAATATTATGCAAATTACTCAAATTCTTAATACTTTCAGTATAATACATTCTTTATACGATCTTATGTATCTTAGTAAATTATATAATTTAATTACTTAATACATATTTTTTTTTCTGATAGAAGCAATAATTCCTGCAATTTTTCAAAATAACAGTCCCAGTTGTTATGGTATTTTAAACTTTATGTTTTGTGAATCTAGTTAATTTTAAAAAAACACTTGAACTATTAATGATATATTATTAATGAGCATATTAATGATAATCATCACACAGGCGAGCTTTGATTTGCGTTCTCCACGCAGCTCTTTATAGTAACTATATAGACAAATCTTGAAATTTTGTTTGTCAGTATATTTCATAATTCTATTAATCAATAATTTCCGTTAGAGAGGAGTAATTTGTATCGAATAACAGAATGTGTGATAAAATTAATTTACGTAGTTATCGAATTTATACCTGTGATACTTATAATTTCTACTTCTGAATCCTTCATTTAAAAACTATGTTTCAAATTAAATATGCAAATTTGTCAATCTCTTATTCGTAATGAAGATATTCAGAAATTTCTATAATGTATTAGCTATAAATGCAATAAATTTATAAAGAAGTATGTTTGTTTATTTTATGCTAGAAACCTAAAAATACATAAATTGGTTAAATGTGAAAGATAGGGCGTCACTTTTATTTGCTTTTCTAATAGAGAACTGGATAAAATAACAAAAGAAAAAAAAGAAAATATAAAAAAAAAAATAGAATATTTTGAGAAGAATGGCTGACATTTAGCTTTTCGTATATTAATGGTTGGATTGATTGTTTATTAACGCCACACTTAGATGCAACACGAGTGCTATTGGCAACGGATCTTGTAAATTTTTACCGAGTTCAAGTGATGAAGACGACACTTAGATGAGGATGCCAACATGAGGACTTTGAAGCTAGACAGATTTAACAAGCATCAGTCTGTTACACGATAGTTTTTTATTGGAATCAGGACTCAATGGAAACAATACGAACTCGAGACCATGATCACTTGGCCACAGTGGCGAACAATAATGGCAAGTCACTGTATCTTATTTGTAAGTTTACGATTGCGAACTCCTAAGCTAATAATTTATGTCGACTTCGCGAAATAAGTCATTCTCCCTTTTCAACTCATTATCCAACAAATTAAACACAACGAACAAAACAAAACAAAAAACTTAAATGCTTGCAACAACAAAAAAAACATTGTTTTTTATTAGTTTGATCAGATACTTACTGAAGAATGTGTTAAAATAGGTCTCGTTTTTTTCTTATTTCACAAAAATAATAAAACAACGTAACTTAAAGAGTAATAAGTGTAAATAGGAAACATAGTTAAATTGTATATTTTAAACTACGTTAAACAGGACATTTTTTAAATAACAATAATATTCCGTAAATATCAAGTATAATGAAAAAGAATTATTCATAAAAAGTATTGAAATATGAAAAGAGTTCGTACACAAAAATCAAAATAAATATATGTACCGTTCCCCGTACTTTGAAAATGACTTGTGAATAAATTCTCATACATAATACATAAGTTTTCATTTATGTTATAACTGCCTAAATTTGAAATGAAATAACATCTATTTAAAAGAACAATTTGTATAGTCTTTATGAGATATTTAACTTTTTAAAATAGATTTATGTACACATTTTGCGATATATGTTTTCCAAAAGTAATGTTTTAAACTATATTTTGCCTCAAGTCCAATGATTTCAGTTGTTACCATCCCATTTAATTCGTTTTTTATCTTTCCCAGAGCATTATTATTTACAAGATTATAAAGGAAATGATTCAGCGAAAACTTAACTGTATCAAATTTAGAGGAATGGTTATATTTATCTTTATACATATATATCTGAAGTTGAAATAATGCAAAATAACTAATCTGTGTCTGTAAATAAAAACTTATAATGATTTGCATAATCTTTTTTTCATATAATTATAATGGAATGAACTAGAATTTTACTTTAGAATTTTAGAAATAACGAAGGTTAAAACAACGACATATACGGGTATATTTAATAGAAGTATTTTTTTATATAAGGTACAAGATAGTCATGAATTATACATACCTTATAGTCTTGAAAGGCTGGTGATGCTACCAGAATTTTAGCTATTTTTCTCATTACTTATAAAATGAATTTTATTTCTATTACTTAAATTTTCCATAGTTTTGCCAAAATCAGCATTGATTTGACAATCTACTTTGTGTCGATTTAATTGTTCTTTGTCCTGAAATAGATGAAGGCAAGAAACACAATGAAATATTTTCTGTTCATGACTCGTTAAGGAATTAAGCGGAAGACTCTTGTTGCTAATTAAACTACAATGCTTCGTGCTTCTTTCTGAAATTAGTAATAAACTTGTGTGTCTTCTTCTCGATATTAAGGCATTTTTAAAGGAAATATTATCAGTTCAAAACCAAAAATATTTATAGATACACTGTTTATATTTTACAAAATTTTCTATTTGAGGTACGGGTGTAGGAAAAAAAAATTTACAACATTTTTTTTTCAAAAGGACTATACTTATTTATTCGTTCATCATGATTCTTCGAAGAGTGAAATACATCTAAAACATACCATCAAAAATATCTTCTTATCAGAATTTTTAATATTTATCTCAGCCATTTTCTTGAGCTGGACTTTTAGGTAGAAAAATTTGTGTGTGAGAAACTGCTAGTGAGTAATAAGTACATGTTTTTAGTTCCACATGGAGAATTTCATCAATTATCCAACCACTACCTCTTTTTAGATACCTCATATGATGACACTATCTTTATAACGATTTATGATGCCTTTTATTTAACTGATTCATTTAAAAACACATTTCGTATTGAGAACGAACTTGTGAATCACATTTCTCTATTTCTAATTCTGAAATTTTTCAGACTTAATGAACTTTGATACAAATGTAGCCCTTAACACCTCTGTGCTGTTTACAATTATCTTCAATTAGTTGAATAACTTCTTCAAAAGTCTGGTGGAAACCATTTAAACCCTTTAAAAAGTTTAGAACTATAGGAAATTTATACTCTTGGAAAGTATTTAGATTGGTACAAATCTTATTTTGAGAAGTAGATACTCCTTATCCGAATGAACCTAGTTGAGAAGAGGAAGTCTTTTTGTTGCATATTACTTCTATCGCTAATATTCGTTCTGGATAGCTTATGTGATTTAACTTGGCGTTAAAAAATATCAAATTTATTGAAAGATTTTTGCATATTCCTTTGCATTTATTTCGAATGTTTCCGAGATCTCTCATTTTTGTTTGATCACTCGAGGTCTCGATTTAAATTTTTGTTATACTTGAAAGCAAGATGAAAAGGAATATTAAGTTGTCATCATCATCAAACAGAACTCAGATGTTGCTAAATCATTTAAGTCACTAGCTGCAAAAATCTGAGTATAAGGAAGAAAAGCAAAATTTTGAAAAATTTCTGCTTCTCATTGCGTGCGTTTGACTTAGAAATTTGGACAGGAAACATTTCGGGTACAACTGATTCAAAACAAGATAAAAGCATTAAATGAAATTTTCAATAAGTAGTCAACATTTTCAAGAAGGACTTAATATCAACCCTGAGTTATAGTAACATCAACAATGGTTTATCGGTGTATCAAAATATAAAAGATATTGGTTGGTGGATTAAAATAATATATTTCTACACACTCGGAATGTTAAATTGGGTTTAATATGGTCATATTATCAATATTCGTGTAATAACATGTTTATAGAGTGTTTACATATTCAATTTTTCCTTCCACTGAGTAATACTTTGTAACATTTGAGGAATTCTATCGTGATTCATCTGCTCAAAACACGTATAATTATACATTCATGTATATTTTCAAAATTATTCTATTGCCATATATGATAATGAAATTTTTAGTTTTGAAATGAATATCATCGAATTTTACTAACATAAAATGTTATTAACTTTTCAGCAATTGAAACTCTTTATATAAATATTTATATATGGTCATTGATGATATATTCATAAAATAGATATAAATTAATCGGTCATCGTGAATGAATGGTTATACAAGTTTTTACATGAATGGTTACATTCTTTTCGATATTTCGTTCTTTCGGGCTTTGATTTTCAACTGCTTTCCATCCCTTCGGCTAAATGGATGTCCCTTATTCACGGTCGTATAATTCTTTTCTTTTATTTTCCTTTCCACAACTTTTCACTAATTCAGTTGTTGTATTCGACACATTAGAAAATTATCTTAAAACATCAATTAGATAAATAAAAAAAAATCACGAGTAACGAAGTCAGCATCATTAAGGTATACAGTGTGAGTAAATTATGAGGAAACAGTAGAACATCTGTATTCATATAAGAACGTATACATGAATATCCTTGAGACAAAAATAAAAAAAAATTGTCTTAAAGCAAGCTTTTAAAGTGGGTTATATCTCATCAATAAATATATGTAAAACAAATGGAAAAGTCTATGTTATAAAATGAAATGTCACATTTTTCAAAGTAATAGTATTATTAATAAAATTATGATCATTGCTGTAATTTTTAACTTTTCTTGATATCGAAAACAGTATATTCTCTTTAATATTCAGTTATTTAAAGTAACCAAAGAATTTTCTAAAATTTAAATGTTCCTTTGTTCTTTTTGAGTTAAAGACAGTTAAAGAAATCATTTATTAGCAAAATTGTTTTCTAATCCATGATGAACAGTCAAATTGAATTAAAATAGAATGTAATTAAGAAAAAAATAACTTCATTAATAATAAATTAGCACATTTATTGTGATAAATATCTCATACATATATATATATATATATATGAATGTTAATTGCCTCTCTAGATTAACTGTATATTATTTGTTATTTTACATCTTTTTTTTTTGTGGGATTATAAGTGCTGCAAGCGGATAAAAGGCAGAAGAAATTTTTACTCTTGCCAAAATAATAATTAATTGTTCTATTAAAATCATCAGTTTTTTCACTTTACAACACTTAGCACCACTTTATATGTGTTAGATGTAAATAATTTCACTTTTCTCTTCCTGGGTTTAAAGTCATTTTATAAATCTGAGGCATTTCCCCCCAAAATACAGGGTTTATAAAATAAAACTGACCAGGAAAATATTTATAAAACCGACACGGCATTGACGCTTGTTGATAAACAGAACTGCCCGTCACAGAAAATGCCGGAAATGGCCAGCGTTGACGTTACTCAGTGCTGTTGCTCGATTTATCAAACTGTCAAACAGTGGGATGAAACGGGATTTTTCTTGGACAAGGACGAAAAAATCAAACTATTTTTTTTGGTTCAAAGAGTTAATATCATCCTCTTATATGTTCTTTATCTTATATGTTCATCTCATTAAATCTCATCATCTTATATGTTCTTTATCTTATATGTTTCCCTCATTAAATCTCATCATCTTATATGTTCATTTAGGTATAAAAAACATGGAGATAAACATTATGTATGAACGGTACTCAACGTGATTGTGGCAAATACACTTGAAATTCAGAGCAAGAAGACCGAATTTCTATAAAATCATATCTTTCCAGTTAAGTCATTCCTGGAATATTTGCTCTTTTCATAGAGATCTTGTATCGTTTTCTTTTCAATTAATGAGTTTTATTAGAGTTAAGGAAATATATTTTAAAATAAGTAAGGTTGAAGTAGAATATAACC
This sequence comes from Nephila pilipes, assembly GCA_019974015.1. Classification (NCBI taxonomy): domain Eukaryota; kingdom Metazoa; phylum Arthropoda; class Arachnida; order Araneae; family Nephilidae; genus Nephila; species Nephila pilipes. The sequence goes on along the minus strand of BMAW01028555.1, from coordinate 274,922 downwards.
CTTGAGGATAGGAATCACAGGGTATTTTTCGTTTTTTCTGGGACATTACAAAAGAAGTTTCAAATTGTTCCTGAAAAAAGATCATAAATTTTATCTTGCATATTTTGTGAGAGAAGGATGTAAAAATTATAACCAACTTTAACCAATTCTGAGTGAAAATCGCGTTTAAAAATGACAATAGGGATGAAATTTTTTGTTACGTAAAACAATACTTTATTGATTTACTTTAGTTTTTGTTGGAATAATCGTTTCACTTGTCTTAAGATATGTTTTATTTGATTATTCATCGTTTGTTTTAATTTCTATGTCTGAAAATAATGTTGTAAATAAATTAAACATTTTATTGTCTGTTTTTATTTTTTATTGTCAGCATTTATTATAATATATGTGAAAAGAACATTGTACAATGTTTTAATAATTCATTGCCTACTTGAATATTTCATCGTTTTTCTTTATCCATTTTGTTGTAAAATTGGCATCATGTTTGAACTTTAGAATGTTAGTTTTTGTGTTTTTAGAAGACAAAAACACCATAAGACTATAAAAAGCCAATGTTTATATGACTATAAACATCGATTGCTCTCTCTTGGTTTAATGAAAGAAATATAATACAGGGTCGTACTTTATGCAGAAATGAAATTCATTCAGATCATCAATGTGTGAAAAGTATGTAGGAATTATACAAAGAATGCATTATCAACAGACAACAAAATCGATCCAAATATTTTTTTAAAAAAAGGCAGGAAAAGACATAAAATGAAATAAAAAAAACACAAAGGGAAACCTGAACATTCTTATGATGCTCAAGAAAGTGATAATCCTTTATACAAAGCAGGAATTTATTAAAGTTAACTCCTTAATCAACAATAAAGATATTAATGAAATCTTTAAGTGTGATTTTTTTACAACATGGACTTTTTAAAGGATCATGTTCCCTTTTCTCAACATCTATGAAACTTAAGAATTCAGTTTTTTAATGACATATATATTATGTTATATAATATACTTTAACTTAGAGATTTGATAAATTTTTTTGATAATTATCTATTTTAGGTAGTGAAATTGAGCCAAAAAGGCTTATTTAAAAGGGCTTATAAATAAATAATTAATAAAGAATTTCTATTTTATTTTTAAAAAATGGCGCTTTAAAATATATAAAATATATTCTTCTACTTTTCTAAGAAATTTCATAATCCTATCTTGCACCGTTTCTGAGAATAAGGTACATAAATTTGGTAAATTTAACATGGGAGAGACAGGGCTTTCCCGATTCCCTTAAATCCTTTTGTATTCATCTGAAAAAGAAAAAGTGGGTAAACGTTTATAACTACAAATATTTCTTTCTCCATATTTATAATGATTCGCTCGATAAAGGCTTGAAGAAATCAATGTTACTCTCAAACCTTTCGGTGAACTTTCTGAAGGGCACAAAATGCACTGAGTTACAGAGTTCAAGGTAAGGTATTGCAAGAACTACTTTTTGCTGGGAAAATGAATTGGAGGCAAGGATATCAAAATATCAAAGCTAAAATCATCAACAAAGTACTGTCGTTTTGGTTTTAAAGTTTAATTGGAAATTAGTATTAAAAGAGCAGTAATAAGTTCTAAAATTCAGAAGATTTGGAGGTATTGAAATTGTGCGATGTCGATAATCAGAGGTAATTGCTTTCTCAAGTAAGGATGCACTGCCTTAAATACATCTCTCAATTTGCCCAAATGGCAGTACTTTTTAATAAGAAATGTCACTCTGAAATAAGGATTGAAAATCTTTCAATTTTATCATGAACTCGGCAAACCCAAATAGAATTATTATTCTGAAGAACGTGAGGTAACTGTGTTGGGAGCAAAGATTCCTCTTCAGGATCTCCTGAACTATACCGCGTCGAGAATTTTGTCCATAGTTATCATGAATGAAGGATTAAAAAAAGAGAAAACCCTGAAGCCCATTTCAAAATGGGGATGTGAAAGGTCATCAAGCCAGAATGTGTACAAACAATATTTTTCTTTGAACAATATCATAAATACTGATAACTCAGCACTGTACTTGATTACGATAATTCCAATCAGATGAACTGATAGAGACGACTCATAATATTTTGGAACGACTTTGGAAAACCTAAAACCTTCGTTGATAACTTTTTGTAGATCTGTGAAATTTCAGTACTGCAAAGAAACTTCGAAAATCATCAAGCAGATAAAGGAACGAATGAAATCGGATATTGCTTGCTAATCCCTAAGAAGATTAATCAATTGAAGATAGAACACTAATTTTACATGATGATGGTCGATAGTAAAACCATAAATGATGTGACTGATGCGAGTCCTTCCACGTGTTGCTATGTGTGCGGTTCTACACTAACAATGATGAACGACCTGAAGACAATTGACGAAATAAATCCTATTGCAGAGCTTTACAGGTTTAGCATTTCTCCTCACCGAGCCAAATCAGATTTTTCTAGAGCTTATTACACAGTTCGTATAAGTTGGACTTCAAAAAGTGGTCTGCAAAAACAAATTTGCACAAGAACCAACAATAAAAAGGAAAAATGAAAATACAAAAAAACAATTTAAAGATAAGATGTGACTTCATATTGATCAGGTGAAGCTAGATGATGGAATATATATAAGAATTTAAATATGGCACGAATATTTTTCAACGATACAATAGCTACAGCAAAAATCTCTGGTCTTAATGAAGAAGTCATCAGAAATTTTGCCGTTGTGTTGCAAGCAATTTCTTCTGTTCTTCAAGCAAGCTAGATTAACCTAGAAAATTCGGATCATTTCCCCAAAAAACTACTAAGATATCTGTTAAGTACTATGTGTAGTATCCCATGTCAACAGTGTTGAGCGATGTTTAGAAAATAATCTAATGTCTTATTCTTTCAATTGAAGAATTCTTAAAAGAGGCTCAAGAAGCTCTCAACGAAGTGTTTCACTAATGCAGAGAGTTATGAACCAGAAAAATGTTTCGAATATTTACAAATGAGGATATGAGTACATAAGTATGAAGAAATGAGGATATAAATAATCTCTTAGTCAATTCTGATCTCAAGATTTCTTCACTGAGACCACAGTTTTCTTATCAAATGACTAAGAAGTTTTTGCTAGAAACTTAAAAGTTACTTCTTATTGGCAAATGTGTCATTGAAGAAGATGACTCTTCTGAAGATTAAATTGTTATGGGGAGATATCTGTTAAAAAATGCCATGTCCAGTAAATTACTCATTTCGTCCCACTGTGTGTCAGACACGCATAATAGCTCTGCTTGAGAGATAGCAGCATTAGCATTTACAATAGCTGTAGATCAACCATGAGTTCAATTTGCTCTTCAATTCACCCACAGGCTAAAATCACAGGGGAAAAGATCTGGCCATTAAACTAGCTAGGAGATTTTACTGCCTCTACTGATTATCCTCTCCTAAACGAACACCTCATACACTCGTGACAAAATTGTCAAGGCAACGTGTGCTATAAATCCGTCTTGTAGAATATATCTATTCAGTCGTTCATCTGTGAGTTCATCCAAAAAAGGTTAAACTGATTCTGTGCATAACGGTACGCATTAACAGTTTGGTGAAATAATCATATTATGATGCTGAAACCTGACATTACGCACCAGGAATCTTGAGGTTATGTAATGGTCGTTCAAAGTGCTAAAGGCAATTTAATGAATCACAATCACATAAAAAGTCGATTCCACTCCAGTCAGAAGCCACCGGCAAAATACAACACTTTAAATTTCGTATAATCCATACGCAACACTAAATTTGTAAGGATAAAGATGCAGGTTCTTTTTGATAATGCTTCGACACGACGATTTCTCAATTCGCTCTAGCACTAATAACCGACATTGAGATTTAATAGAACTTTTTTCCAGGATTCTCTTTGCTTGTGCAGTGTTTTTAAAGGGGCCGAACTCTTTTCAGATAGCTATGGTTTTATACCCTATAACAAAATATAGAAAAGAAAAAAAAACCTGCACAAAGAAGGAGTCGTCCGATGGAGACGAAAGTTGGCGGATAGGAAAATTATGTACAGAACAGAAAATGATTAAAATTTGAGAAAAATTTAGTGAAGTATTTCAGTTACGTAGTTAAAAAGTAACCAGCTCAATAAGGTGTTGACCCACCTCTCGCCTGGATGCAAGCTGCCACACAACGTGGCATAGAGTCATCAAGCTCCCTGATGTCTTCTGTGGTAATTCTTTCCAAATTTGCTCCAATTGCCTTGCTAAGTCATTAACATCCCCTAGTAGATGCAGTCACCTTCCCATCCTATCCCACACATAATCAATTGGAGAGGGATCTGGCTGGCCAAGAAAGAGTTTGACAAGCTGTAAGACATTTCATAGCAATACGTGCCGTATGTGATCTGGTATTATTTTGCTGAAAAGTACGGACAGAGTACTGCAAAAGGAACGGTAGCGAAACAGGTCTCGGAATGTCGTCGACGTACAGCTGTGCAGTAAGTGTGCCTCTAATAATGACCAAAGGGGACCGGATATCAAGGAAAATGGCACTCCAGACCCTAACTCCTGGTTAAGGGCCTGTGTGGCGTGCCATAGTGAAAGCAGAAATCGGCACGCTGCCCTTGAAGTCTTTAGACACGTCTTTGATGTATGTCAAGACACAATTGGAAGCAGATTTTGTCGCTAAACACTACACGTCTCCAGTTAGCATCATTCCAACCTGATAAGCCAAGCACCACTGTAATTTTGCTCGACAGTGTGCAGATGTGAGTGGCAGGTGGCGTAGGGGTCAGCCGTTTGTGAATGGTTTTGGTGGACACTCGTGTGCGGGTCGCACGTCTGATGGTTGATAACAATGAATTAGGCTCTGGGACAGTTGATCTGACAATCACTCTGTACTCCCGATCTGCTGTGGCCTTAGGTCACCCGCTATCATCGTGACGCCGAAATCAGCTATTGCCCCCCATTCCTTCCAGCATCTTCTAATCGTCGCATCGCTTCGACCCATATGACGAGCGATTCTCCTATTTGCCCAACCTGCCTCTTTCAATCCAATGATACGATCTCTTTCATACTCTTACAGTTGCTAATAATGAGCTCGTATCCTGCGGCGAGGTATTTTTTTAGTCATTGAAAGGTATCCTAAATCGCAATATAAAAGAAAATTTGACCATCAGATTGAGAATCGCTTCTTATATACACCTGCCGAGTGCGCATTTCTAATGGAGTGTAGCTCCAGCTATTCATTCATAGGACACCAAATCTTAATCATTTGCATGTTGGGTCGCAATGTCTTTGCATAAGAAATTTTGTTACTATTCGGACAACTCATATATATATATATATATATATATATATATATAGAGAGAGAGAGAGAGAGAGAGAGAGAGAGAGAGAGAGAGAGAGAGAGAGTTTTATTATTAGATTTCGTACCCATTTGCCACTAAATTTTGCTTTGCAGAATTTACTGAAGGTGTTTTTTTCCAAAACACTTCAATTTTCAACCTAATGCGAGACTCATTTATCACGAAATGGGCATAACACTAGGCAATGAATAAGCACTCTTTCTTTTAGGAGTTCCATTTTGTGTTGCATTCAGCTGATCACTGAACACATGTACAAATATTAATCTCAGAAACTTAACGATACAGCAAAGAACTGAGTACAGAACATGCGAGAGATCATGAGCCTATGCAGACATGTGACAGCAGTCTTATACTGCATCGATGTCACTAGTAGTCATTTTCTGCATTTTCTGTCAAGGCCAATTCTGCTGTTAGATTCCATGGGTTAATTCCATTTTATAATTACAATGATTTACCAGGCTAGTTTTGTTTTGCTCATTTTGTATTTATTTCTTAATTGAAATTGTAATATTTCTTAATTGAAATTGTAATATTTCTTAATTGAAATTCTAATATTTCTTAATTGAAATATTTAACTTTCGAATTTAAATTAATTTTCCTGGATTAACCAAAATTTAAATATAACCATTATATTGCTTCAATTGTTATGATTTAATTCCCGCGTGTATCTGAATATTACAAAACACAAGGAAAAATATACCACTTTAAAAAGATATGTTACTGTGAGAGAATAATAATTTGATTCCAAAGATAATATTTAACACTTACATTTAGTTGATGTGTCAAGAATCAAAAGTAATATAAGCTAATTTTAGATACTTGCAGCAATCATCAGATCAATGACCTGTGTTTCAATTTTTATTGTTTGGAGACTATTTATGTATTGTATAGAAAATGTTAATCTTTTTCTTTTTTTTAATTGACTGATAAACTTTAATCTCGAAGGTTATATTTATCTCTCCATTGTACTTTTTTTTATTCCTTAATGTTTTTTTTTTTTTTTTCAAAAAAAATAATCACGCAAATGTTTTTTTAATCTTATTTTACTTATTTTGTGCCTAATTCAAAGGTTATCTAATAAGTGAAGCGGTAAAACTAGAAAAATAGATTACATTTGTTCGTTACCATCACCATAGAAGATGAAAACTAAAGTTACCAGAAATCGAAAGAACACCTGGAGATGTGATATGCTCCGACAGATTCCGTGATAGATATTTATAAATTCGACGCTATTACCTTTGATATATGGGATATCTGTCACTACAGAGTGACACTGATGTACCATGTTTTCCAATGTTCTGATACCTTATATACGATGAACTTAAGAGGATTGGAATTTACAACCAATTGAAGGACACAATAAATAGTTACACCTTCAGTTGGATAGATATTGTATGAAGGGACTAACTGGTAACTGTGTGTAATTTCATTAGAAAATACTGGATACACCAGAACTTTCGTATCCAGTTCCGTTCGAGCCGTCCGAGTATAAGGGAATAAAAATCGTATACTGACAGTTGTAAAAATAAAATAGGTTTTAGAAAACGATTGGAGATGTATACTTAACACATCGATCAATAACTCCCAAGTCTAACATTGAAAACAACATTTTTTTTGCAAATTTTTTTTTTATTCATCAACATAACACCTTTTGTTAATCACCTTTTAGGGTGATACAATCGTTCTAACGCTTTTCCAAAT
>BMAW01028555.1:229964-258266 GCA_019974015.1 Nephila pilipes | reverse complement strand
ATATATATAAATTTAATCTCTAATCTGAATATGCATGTTTTATTTTGTTGGATATTCAATTTAATTTAATTTTGTTTTAAATTTTATCCATTTATTTTATCTCCATAAGTTTTTTATAAATGTTTTTATATCTCGTTTTTTTTTTGGATTTTATTTGTTCTCTTATTTATTATGTGTTTCTTAATACTAATTTAATTTTTTTATTCTACACACACAGATACATATATATATATATGTTGCTTATTACTAATAAGTAGAAAGAAAAAAGTGACATAATTTTTGCTATCATATCATTCTTTCACAGTGATATATATGAAGAAGAATTAAATTTGGTGGGTTATAACAACAAAAGTTCGCGATTTACAACTATTTTTAGGATTTAAAACTTTTACTCAGAAGCAAGGAAACAATTTGATGTATTTTTTACTAAATATTTTTCCCATTTTTTTGAAATTCACACATAGGAACAATGTAATAGGTTTAAGAAAGTGCCAAAACCAAAATTTTTGCTTGAGGAAACAATGGAAATTCTTCCATTTGAGGTTACTCACTTACCGGAACAATATCGAGTGAAGTTAGAAAAGGAACTTAATGAAACAACTGAAAATAAAGCAAAATGTCTACAAGAGCTAAAGATTTTGTTAAAAGGTAAGTTAATTTTTTAAAAAATTATATTGTAAGAAATATTTAATTTATTTTAGTTTTTAAAAGCTTGAAAACGAGAAATGGAGATGTCTTAATTAGTTTTTCTGAGATAAAATAAATGGTGTCGTTTGTTTGAATGTTGTGTTTAATATTACTTTGAGATTTCAGAAAAAAATAAAATTTAAACACATCAAAGAAATAATTTTAAATTCAAAAAATGTGTTCTTAGAAATATTATTATCATGGAACATATATTCTAAAAACATTCAAAATGAACGATAATTTGCAGAAATTTTAGGAGCCTAACGTGTGTAAAAATATTAATTTAAAGTGATTGTTTCCAGCTATAAATAGATTAAAAAATGCATAACAAATTGAGAACTTTAATATTTCGATCTTAATTCAAATAAGTTCAAGATCACAAAAAATAAGTCCCTAAATGGAATCAAATTAAATACATTTCTGTAAAGATTAATTTTTTATTTTATCGTTTTGTTCACAAAGAATTTGAGACATCTGATAATTTAGCAAACTACTCAGCGTGCATTTGGATAAGATGGGGATAGTTGCATTTCATGTTGTACGAGTAGGTAGCTGAATTTCAAAAATGTTCGATTTTGAGAAATTGATAGTTATATCCAAAAATAAAATATAATTAAGTCTCTTTTAACGTGGTAAATTCTTTGTATACTCCCCCCGCATAAAATCAAAACATTTAAAAATATTTAACTTGGAAAAATAACAAATATATTCCGTAATTCTCTAAAATCTAATAAAATCTACTCAGTATTTCAAAACTAATATCAAATTATATAAAAAATTAATATATTCTTGAAATTGTTCTAATTTTTTATTAAAATTAAAAAGACATTTTTAAAAAAGAATTTATAATGGAAACGAAAATTATATTCACCATATGTAAAAATTTTGGTGTTAAAATTTAATTATGCAGTTTTCACATCAGTTATCATGGTATTACAAGGAATTAAAATAAAGGAAAAATAATAACTTGGTATTAAAAGGAAATGATTTTTTTTTGCACACAATTTTCATTCTCATTCTGTATGCTTGTTGGCTCTTTATTTTCTCAAAAAAAGGATTGTAATTAAACCTTTCTTAAGTAATTTTCTTCTTTTTATGTAGTTCGTAATATCCGGATGAAGAAATCTTTAATGTCTATTGATCTAAAGTACGCTTATATTGCAATAATTGCATCCATTGTCTGATACCACTTATATTGCTTGTATTTTGTCATGCAAGCTTTTAGAAAATTTTCAAACCCGAACAACTGCTCAATTCATTTTATAGTGAGCAAATATTACACAAATTACTAAATTCAAAGAGATTGGACAATTTTATTTGAAGATGCATGACTGAACAATGAAATTATACTGAATCTAGATTATAAAGTAAAAAAAATTATATATGAAATAAATCACAGAGATAAATAGATAGTTTATTGTATAAAATTGAAACATTATTGTTCGCAGATCAATCCATGAAATTCATAAAATAATGATATTTGTTGAAAATGATTTTAGATACAGTGACAGATAATTAAGAATCTATATATTTTCCTTACGCAAGCTATGTCTAAAGCTTAAGTCTGTAATTTTTCCGAATATCATAGAACTCTGTCCTTTTTATCAAAATTCGTTTATCTAGATATTGTATTTTCCTTGAAATAGTTATATAAAATAAAATGTATCTGAAGTTAATAAAAAATAAGAAACGACTGACGTTAATATAATATATACCTTCCTATTTCTCAACATGGATCACAATTTACATCACAATCTTATTAAATTGATAAATTTTTCTGTATTATATTCCCTTGGTTTATTAAAATGATACTCTAATATTTATGAATTTAAAATTTTATTTATGAATATAACAAAATTTAAATTGAAAAAAATATTAATTAAAAATTTTGCTTGAATAAATATCGCTTTACTGTGGAATTTTATTTACATTTAAAATATCATTGTTCGTTAAATTTTTACTTTTTGAGATTCTAATTTTGGAGATGTGGCCAATGAAATATTTTTCAATGTATCTTATTATAATATTTCAATCTTTGAATAGTAATTCAATCTTGAATATTTATAAGTTTGAATTTTCAAAAGCTAAACTGGAGATCAAAGGTGTGTAGTTTTATGGGTTTAAAAAGGAGATATCTCCCCATCGTTAATACTGAGTTCAGGTTGTTACAGAACTATTGATCAATTTCATTAAAAATTTATAATAAGGAGAGAGCTATGGGGGTGGGTTGCAAATTACTACGCAGCAGCCCGTAACCATTGGATAGGCAGACGGAGAAATAATCGGAAGTCACTGAATTGATATTCCAAAACAGATAACTTTCCCCCTATGAGCAGCCTATGGGCATCCCCTTTGAAAATCGCTCACGTATAGATGAAGGTAAGGTGGGGTTAGGACAGCGGAGAGTTCCGATTTGTCGGACGAAATAGAGAAGGTGAGAGGGATTGCACTGTTGGAAATGAGAAAGAGAATTTACATGAAAACCTTTAACGCAGAAGTTCGGATGATTCCGCATCAATGAATTTAGATTTGGTGTGGCTTGGGAAAGAAGTTAATGGATTGCAATTTAATCTTAGTCCAAATAGGTTCTATTTTTAGGTCACGCTGAAGGACTTCACTCTTTACGATCTAGGGAGCGCGTACGAGTTTTCGGAGATAAATATTAGTTACAGCGTGCAATCTCCTGAAATGATTCATGGCACATTCCCCTCCCCAAATAATTGAAGTTCATGTCATAAGGTTCTTACGATTGATTTGTAGAGTAAGATTTTATGTCTAGTCGCCAAGATGCTATTTCTAGCAATAAGCTTGTAGAATTTAAAATAAGTAGTTTGTGCTTTTCTCTAAGCATACTCAACATGGTAGGGAAAAGTTAATTTAGCGTCAAGAATTAACCTTAAGTACTTGTATTTTTGTACCATGGCGGAATGAAAGATTTAGAATTTTAGTTCACCTCATGAACATGATGCAGCGGCTTTTCGATGCACTGGCTTCAATTTTTCAGTTCATGCGCTATAACTTTAGATAGAAATAGTTTTGTAAATAAGAGACCTCAACGGGCAGTCTCTTATCTTGAACTAGTCCGACAGTGTCGTCAGTGAACTAGGTCAACTGAGTATTCACAGTCTGATGAATGTTGTTGACTTACAGGTTGAAGCGAATGGGAGCTGATCTGAGGTGGTCTTCTAAGGAATTTGGCTCTACGTCAAAGTGAATTATTTTCTGAATTCAGAGCAGCAATTTCTTCTTCACATTGATACTAGGAGTGTTTTTTAATCTTCCTAGCTATCTCATGATGAAGAGTACGACAATAAGAACGGTTACAAGGATCCTTATGCCTTTCACACATTTTTCACAATCTATTTCACTGCCTAATTTTATATTTAATTTCGGGGAGCATTTTTAAATATTGATTTGTAGGTGACAACAAGTGTCTCTGAGAAAGTTTGATATGCTTAGTGTTCTCAATATCTTCATTGTTGACGATATATTTAGGAGTGGGTACAATTTTTCTTTTTTAACAGAAAATAAAATTATCCCAATTACTTGATAACTACTCTGTTTATTTAACGAGGGTAGAGTCCAAAATTAAATTTAGAGCGAGTGGTGGATGATATGAGCTAAGTTCATTTAGAACTCGGATATTAAAGTGAAAGAGAATAAACCTTAGATCAACGGTGTTTCCAGCCGATCTTGTTAGGGGAGAGAAATGAGTAAGTGTTCACGGAGAGATCACCTTAACATTTTGCATACTGAAAAGGATTCAGTACAGAGTACTGCCAAATTGATTTGGTCTACAAGTTATAACACTAGGTGTGAGAAGCATTTAAGTTGCCAGAAATGATTACGCTGTTGTTAATATTTAATGCTTTTAGAAATTCTCCATTGAAAATTTTAGCTGAATGACTAGCAAGTGTTCAGGATATAGTGGGGGGGGGAGATAATTATCAATTTAAACTTTAATTACTGTCACATCCATGCTTTCCATTCTAGGAAGATAGACTATGTATCACACGATATTATTTAAAATAAATTATCGTATCTCTATGCATTACGAGGTGCGTATTATTAATTCTGTATGTTTAATTTCGGGGAGCGATTCTCGATAATTGGTGATCTGGAATTCATGCTCTGGTTGGAGCCTTGTTTCCGAAAAAAAGAAATACATCAAAGTTTTGCTCATAAACAGTCTTGGTCATCGTGAATTTTAGGATGCAAATAATTTGCTTTCCGGAATCCAATCTCGAAGCTATGTGATGGTGGCTATTGAATTTTAAAAATTAATCTTAAGAAAGCCCCCGGCAGAGATAGGGGAGAAAAGGAAGAGAAATTTTGAACGCTTGGACTAAATTGTCTCGGTTGATATTCGTATCTTCAATCACATTTCTAGTAAATCCTTCAGCAAACCAGCATTAAGACTCATGTAGATGAGAACTGAAGGTGTGTGTGGGGGGGAGAAGATGCAAATTTGCTCCCGTGATTTGTCTATGACTGCGAGAGTTGGGGATAACCTTCTGATAGCCTGCAGTGTTAGATCTAGTGGTTTCTGTTTATTTTGTTAATCACGTTTAGATGGTACTTCAGTTTTTATTGGAACTGTTGTTTTTTTCTTTTCCCGTTGCTATTAGATGGATGCCTTGGACACTCACGCTAAATGACGGCGTGATCACCGGAGCTATTTACTCACTTGAGAAGGTCCTCAAAGGTGAGAGGATAGTCTTTTGCCAGATGAGGGCCAGCACATTTTACACATCTCATTGATAGATGGTAAACCTAGCTGGAGTTAAAGAAGTTTTGTCAATGCCAACAATAATTAAACTTCTGCCCCTTGTAGCGTTCAGTTGAGATTCAAACACTGAAAAAGTCCGGGGACTCGAAAGTTTTTTTTCAGATATAGGGAGTTCTGTAACCGTAAATAAAATATAATCAATTGAAAATTTTTGTGGATTTTAAATTATTTTTCCTTAATTGCGGATTTTATGTCTTCGATACCTGTATTAGATAGATGCCACATAATTATTAGTTTTAATAGCCTTTGACTTTCAACATGAAAGATTTAAATTTTCACTTGTTGAAAGCTAGTTAAAAATCTGGTTAACTTGCTGTAGTCATCAGAGAAATCTACGGTCGCTTTAAAGAAGCTACCACTCATTTTTGATTACACGGATGAGGCCTTCGCTTTCGCAAAAGCGATAAGCTGCAGCCAATCTCCTTTGAGATTTATGAAAAAAGGTGAAATGCTTTTGGGACCCCCCACCTGATTAACCTTTAGAATTCGGCAGATTCTAAGTTAAAATATCCCTTCAACTCGGCGCTTTTAGGCTTGAGGCAAAATTTTCTTTCCCCCGCTCGGAAAACTGGGAAGCTCAAATTCGCTGGGTGTGGTATTGTTGGTTCATCTTGTTACAAAGGAGAGATAGTAAGGGTTGCAGTTTTTGAATCAGTAATCATTCACGAGAAAGAAAGATCCTTAATATTTGGCGCCTTATCTTATAAGAATTTTTTTTTCTGATTTCCTGGTTCCCATTATTAATTTAATGACTAGCAAACTTTCAAATACATATTTTGATTTTACGAGAATTGAAAATTTTTAAATATAGGCACATGTTTCTTCTTAAGAAAATTCCAAAGTTTAAAAATATGTTTTCTAGATTTTGGTGTACAACATGTACGAAGAACTAAAAAAGTAGAATTGATATGATTGACATGTTGACTAGAAAACATGTAAAAGTAAAAATTATTTTATTATTTTACATATTACTTTTATTTGCTCCATATTGTTAAGGAAATTGTTAAAAATAATTTATTCTGAAATAAGATTTTATTGTATCATTTGCTTAAGTATCAGATATATTGATGAAGAATTTGGAGCAATATAGACTAATATCCCTTAAGTATGAGAAAAATATTACGAAAATAATATTAAGGCATTGTATAATAGTTATTTGTCTGTTAAATTAACATTAGAATTTTTAAAAATTTATTCTATTTTTGTGAAATGTTTTCATGTTCCTTGATAGTTTTAAATTTTGAAAAAATTATCATAACTTACAGTCGAGTATTATTTAAATTAAATTTTTAAAAAAAAAAAAAAAAAAGAAAGAAAGCGACAGCTATACCATATAACTAAAATATTTTCTAGAAACAAGTACGTTCAAACAATATTAAATTAAAAGCTTCTGTAATCACATGATTACACTCTCTGAGAGTACGATAGTTCAATGATAAACTCCTTGTAATAATTATATATATATATATATATATACTATGTTCTCATTATTGCAACTTACACATTTAACTACCATATTGAAACCATGTAATTAAAAATAATGCATCATGTTTTCAAAATTGTTCGACGAAATATGTAAAAGAAGGAAAAACTTTAAGAACAATATGATTTTACTTTTTATATTTACGCCCTTTTAATGCACAAAAAAAATCAATGTACACCGAATATTTTGTAATCAATTTTATTTGATTTTATAGTAACATCGCATTCCAAAGCAATAGGAAGGCAAATGGTGATGGACTTCGTAAATTTCAACCTCGGTCAAGCAATAGGGCAGCACTCACTCACTAAACTTCCACACCACACCACATAATGACTTAGAATCTCGACAGATTTCACAGCCGGTTTTCAATTGAACGGGACTCGAACTCATGACTCAACCCTGGCTAAGGGTTTGCGAAATCAATACTTGGCTACCTTTTGTGTTTAAATGTTATCAAGTGAAATTTAAAAAATAATTGTCAGCTTAATTGAATACGTTTCAAAGCTACTGAGTAAATCTTAAGTACAACAAGTAAAAGAAAAACTTTCAATTCATTCATATATTTCAATGAAAATAATTTGTAACAGTTTTTTTTTATATCAAATCTTCTTATAAATCTTTAATCTTAAAGGAAAAAAATTTATTAATTTTTTTTTTTTTTTTTTAGTTTTTTTAATATTGATTTTTGTTTGTTTCTAAAAGAAATTTATATCTTAAATTGAAAAAAGTTCTTGTAAGCAATGCTTTTGAAACATTTGTTTTAAAAATATAAGAAAGTGAGTTCTACTTTTTAAAATTTTTGGCTCTTAAAAGAGCCTTTTTTTGTTTGTTTTACCCTTTATTTTTATTAAAAATGTATCAGTTTATTTTTTTTTATTCAGGTCTTTTGTTTTTTATTGGTTTATGTGTTAAGAGATTTTTAAATAAATTGTGTGGTATTCTTCGAAACAGTTCTGGTCAATACAAAGAGCCACATTGCATGCCTTACAGATAATAGTAGTTCTCTTTTGTATATTCTTTTTCGCACAATATGCGCACCTTCTTCTTTTCTTTTCGTCAATTGGCCAATGAGAAAATTTATTATCATTTATCTTTAATTTTTTTATTGCTGAAGGTTCTATATTTTTAGGATTAATTTTTCCTATCAGAGATGCTATTAAATTCATTCGAAACTCTCTTAAACTAAATTTTGACGAAGTTTGGCATGATTTAAATATAAGAAACGAATTCAAAATAGCAATGTCAATGACGCTAAAGAATAATTTTTTTGTCCATTTCCTAGTTCGTCTAGCAAATGTGTAGGTGGATGCCATGCGATCTCCCAAATCAACATATCCCATGTGTTTATTGTAATCTGCCACAATTTTTGGCTTGGTAGTAGTTAATTTTTCTTTTTCACTTTCTGTAATGTCACCGTCAATTTTCCTTTTATATCTTTTTCGTTCTTCAATTATTAATTCATTTTTTGGGCTGTGCATATTGGTCAGCATATACACTTGCCTCTTATCCTTCCAACACAAAGCTGTCATTCCACTGCAAAATTTCACGGCAGTATCGCCTTGTTTCATTTTAGGAGGAGCCAGATCTTTTGGAAAATGTTTTCTGTTAGATCGAACAGTTCCACAGGAGTTAATCTTTTTTTCTTTTAAAAGGTCACGAAAAAGTTCTGGCGAGGAAAAGAAATTATCCATAAAGATTTTATGGCCTTTATCTTTTATACACTCTGTCATTGTATATACTACATTGTAGGATGCAGATGTTGAAAGATTTTCTTTTTTATCTTTACCTAGATATACTCTCATATCATAAGTATAACCAGTAGCATCTGCAATTTTATACATTTTCAATCCCCACTGTTTACGTTTTTTTGGAATGTATTGTTTAAAAAATACTTTTCCTTTAAATTTAATTATAACTTCATCCAAAGATACATTTTCTGTGGGATCATACACTTCTTTAAATGTTCTGTTAAAACAGTCAAAAATTTTTCTTATTTTCCATAATCTATCGTAAGTTGGAGAATCTTTGCTTTCTTTTAAACTATTATCAGAAAAGTGTAAAAATTTTAAAATCATTAGGAAACGATCACGGGGCATAACTTCTCTGAAAAATGGAGTTTCTATCAGATTATTAGTTGACCAATAATCCTGTATGCTATCTTTTTCGATGTGTCCCATCAGTAAAATTAAACCAAGAAATTTTAAAATTTCATTTTTATCAGTTGGCTTCCACGAAAGTGCGTGTTTTCTTTTCTCAGATGTTTCTCCATAAAGATTAAGTACATCAAATGCATACCTATTAGTTTCATCAACTAGAATTGATAAAATTTCATCTGTAAACATCAGTTTAAAAAAATCATTTTCATTTTTGTCATTCCTGGTATCAACCTTTAATCCAACTTTACCTAAAAATGGTAATGCATTTATCGTTTCCGAACCTTCTACCTCTTTCCATGAAAATGAGTTATCTACTGTCTCCTCAAAATTAGTTGATACATCTAAATCAATCTCGTTATCTTCAAAAATACTGTTTTCTAATTCATCTCCCATATCTGAATCACTATCATCAAAATTTTCTTCATCTAAATCTCTCATTAAATTCTTAATCTCTATTTCTGTGAGAAATTTTCGAGGCATTTTAAAAAACCGAAGAATAAAAAAAGGGAAAAGAAATATCTAGCGTTCATAGACAACGTTAATTCATTGAATAAAGTATTCTTTCGAAACTGGTTGTTCCTAAATGTCGCCAATGATAAGGAATTTGTGAACAACTGATAACGTTGGCGAAAAATGTCCCCACCCAATAGCGGACAATAGAAGCAAAATCGTAAAAGAGGACAAGGAAAGTCGTAAAAGGGTTTGGTGAAAAAAAAGGGGGAAAGAACTCTCTCTAGATAGCTTGGTACAACAGTAGTACCGGAGCCGAAGCGAGAGCAAAAAAAAATTTTGGTACGACATATGTACCGCCGAGTTCTACAGGTTAACAAACATTTTCAGGTAGAGAACTCTTACGCTCTCGTCCGATGTTTCTGTTTCAGTATTTTCCGCAACATTTTTTGCATCTCCGCTAGTAGCGGGTATAGGGAGAAGTGATGGGGCGATTTTTGCCTTACGAACTAAATGGTTTTTGGCGGTGGCTTAAAGCCATCAGAGTCTCTCACTTCCTCTTCATGCATTTTGAAAGTTACTCTACCCATAAAGGCTGGAAGAGTGGACTTGGTCCTGGTTACTGATTGGTTCAGGTTAAGGGAGAGGACGGGTTTTTCAGCTTCTAGACAAAATGTCTAAAGTGCGCTTGATCACCAGCAGTTTAAACATTGGGATATTTTTTTTTTTAATTTTGAAGCAAACCATCAATCTGTTCACCTGATTTGTGGAGCTCCTTATGAATTCTCAGGAACTAGGGTCTTTATTTTTCGCCATGGATAGTTTCCTGGCCCATGCATCGTAGGCATTTCTTGCTGAAATGATTGTTGAATGACGATGGATGATAATAATCGAGTGAGGAAATCATTTTCAATGCCGAAGAACTCCGTAGCAAAACACCCAAACATCTTTTTTCGATGTTAATATTTTATGTCGGTAGAACTTTTCTCATAGTGAAATTCGCAACATCGGTCTTATCGGACCAAGGTTGATTCGTGTCCATTATAAACGAACTATCAAACATAAATCCGCAAGAACCTAAACTGAAGAATAGTTTTATTCCCCTGAGCAATAAAGTGCGTTATAACCCCACCAATCTTCAAATCACCTGATCGGCCATTTCGAAGAAAAAAAATGAGGATTGACATAGATTGAGAATTATAACCAGCATAATTTTCCTGGACCGAGTAATAAATCGCATTCCAATCCCCAAAGACTTTAAATTAAATATCATTTAAAAGACTTCGGAGAATTAGAATTAATTAATTAATCTCTCTCTCACTGAATTTAAAAAAATCATTATATAAAAAATTAGGTTTAGAGTACATTACAAAATAATTTCAGAATCTTTTCATATGAAAAAGGTGAAACTTCTGTAATTTTGATATATATTTTAATCAAAACAATCTCAAAGATTTTCATTTTGTAAATCCAGGTTTTCTTCCTTATCTTAACCATTGAATTTTAAAGATAGTATTTTGGCATTTTTATTTTATTTTCAAATTTAAACTGTAGCTATTTGTTATGAAGGCAAATAAAATTGATATAACATATGCTAAAATATTCTAAGAATCACTGTTAAATCTGGTGTCGTTAAATGCAATAAGTTAAAAGGTAAAAGTCTTCAAATTTTCCATTTTTTGTTTTGTTGTTAAAAGATAAAGAGTGTTTCACTGATTCCATAGATATGTTATTTATAAGAAGATGATAAATAGCAAATTGGATTTTAAAATTACAAGGAAAAATATATCATTGGCAAAAATATATACATTTGTACTTTTCACAAATACGTGGTTTGTTCTTAGAATTCTGGTACAATTTCTTCAAAATCTTACATTATCCAAAGAGAACATATATTGTACATTATAAACTGAATTTATTTCTTATACATTGAACATAATTGTTTCCAATAAAAACAGATTGTAGATACTGTGCAATATTTATATAAAAATCAGAGAAAATTTTGAATAATAAAAATCATTAAAAAAATTTTATGATTTAATTTTTGATATTATAATTATATTCAGTGTATAGACTATTATATTCAAATGTAAATACAGCTAACCATTATTAAATTCTGATACATAATTACTTATGCATGTAAATGTAATTTTATCTATACCGAAATTGGTACATAAGTGTACAAATATCTCATTTTTAAAAATGATTTCCGTGCCTTTTATTTCAATTTTGGCATAAATTAAGCTCTAGTTTCCTAGTCGAAAACATCTCCTACGTCTTAATTAAACATTCCAAAGATTCCTCAGCTAAATTTATAAACTATATTTTATATAAACCCTAAAAGGAAGCCTTACTGTGGACACCATGTGGGTAATCAGACTAAATCATGTGTAGAATATGTCTATTTCGTATAAAGGAGGCGTAAACGATAATTTAAAAGTTAAATACATGCAACTCGACTGTGTTCATCTACACTGCTCATTAGAACTTTCTATTCAGAAAATTGTAATAAATTTTGAAAAGTGAATTAAAATGCATAAGGTGAAAACATCGATGTAGTTAACTAAACGCATTTTACACTCGTTCCGAGCCATTAGGCTAGACTTTATAGAACCAAATAATGATCGCATCAGTAAGATACATACCTCTAAACAAACGATTGAACTTATAAAGTCTAGACATCCAAAAAGGGGTCTTTTGACAAGAGAACATACATGTGAGTCTGTATTTAAAGAAATAGGAATTCAATTCAATCTTTCAATCACTAAAAATAAAATTAATTAAATATTCTGCGCTACATATTAATTATCAATGGGAATTACGAAATATCCATGTTCAAAAGAATTACAGAGTTTCAAATTATCAATTCATCTAAGGTTTAATAGTTCATCTTTACAAATAGTGAATATTTTTGTTCAGGACCACGCACCACGAAATAACAGATAATTGGAAAAAAAATTCTCAAAAGTGACAGAATATTTTTTTTAAAACTGTATACTATGTGTTGAAGTAAAAGTTATATAGTATTTATTTAAATTCAGTTTTAAAGTATTTTAATAATTCATTCTGTGATAGATTTTGTATTTTGTATTTGTACGAGACATCTATGTTAATGAAGGTTACATTTTCATAAACTTCTTCTAATCTTTTTTTCCCCATCATATCAAGTTCTACCGATATAAAATGTGAAATATTTTCAAGTGTTGAAGGGCACGTGTTACTTAAGCGTCTTGCTTACATAAAGTACTTCCTTTCATAGTAAAAAAGATCACAATTTCGATGAAGAAAAAAAAATAATTCTCAAATAAGCCATTAACTTAGTGACTCTGTTTTTATAAGAAAATTTAATGCAAAGAACGCTGCGATTTATATTAAGTTCTGAAAAATAGAATTTGGAAAATCCTAAAGATAAAATATTTCCGATGTTGAATTAAAGTTTTCTGAAGATCTTTCTAAGCTTTCTCTAGGTATGAAAAGTATTAAATTTATATATCGTAAGATATTAATGTTGATTTCCCTCTTGAATATCGTGGGAACACCAGAGAGGAAAAGGAAGAGAAAAAAATCCAGTGAAGTGCTATACAGCATAACTGTCATAATATTCGAACCATTGTAGGTATCTTATTACTCGAAGATAGTAGTAAATAAATAAACATGCAGTGTGTGTGTGAGTGAGAGAGAGAATATTTTAAAACCCGAAGCAAAAATTTTATTCAATAAAAATGAAGTTTGCAACTTGCATTGAGATTTCTGAAGCTATATAAAATGCCTATTTTCAGAATTTAAATCTCGTTCTAGAAATATTTGGTACTCTTGTATTATTTTGCATTAATGAAGGGTACCTTATTCATGACGTCTCCCTCACAGAAAATTTCTATGTTATTTTTGTGTTATCACAATTTGGATTATGTTTCTTTATTACGTAATGTTCTTCAAATTGTTTGGAAACTAGGATTTTCGAATAGAAATGCAGATTATAAACACCGAAATAAAGTGTACTCTTTAGTGTTAAGATATTAGTTTAAGAATTTTTTTATAAATATCGACACAAGAGGCTAATAATAAGAAATAAAGCTTAACTTGTACATCTTAAAGCTTTTACTGGTATTTGTTCAGGATATATATGATTACATATGTCAATAAATATAATTCTGCTCGTAATTTTATGCTTAAGAATACTGAGAAACATAAATATGCAGAATTTACAGTTATATAATTATGAAATTCTTCTGGATTCAAAATGAATATTTAATAAAATATAAATTGGCATATTAAAAAGTTAATAAATTAGTGATACACATCTATGAATACAAGATTTCTGAATGCTACACGGTGTGTGAATGCAGATTAAAAATAGCAGTTCTTACCATGTAAGAAAAGGTACATATACACGAATTTAACTTTTATACTACAAATTAGTAAAAATAAAGGATTTTAAAGAATCTATTTTTCTTACTTTAGAAATAATTTTATATTTTAAACTCAACTGAATGTTATTAATGATGTAATAATTGTGACATACTATTAACTCTAAAACATATCAATTTACCTTAATCTTTCTACGAAAATTTAACATAAAGATGCAATGTATATATATATATATCAACAAAATTAAATTAATTTTAATTTTTAATTAGACAATACAAAATAGTTAGGACTAATTATGCACTTTCAACAATGTGAAATTAAGATATTTTTCTTCTTGTAGAAATTTAATAGTTTTCTTTAAGCAGTAAGAGTTAAGTTAGATGAAACAACTCCCTTTCGGAAGATTGTGGAATGTATATATTAAAAGATTAAGTTTTTAAAAAAATATAATACTACTTTTAATCTTCAGTATATTCTTTTTAAGTCAACTTCAAAAGTTAGCAAACAAGTTACTTATCCATTCGTAAATATTACTCAATGAATGAAAGTAGATACAAACGAACTAAATAAGAAAATATTATATATTCAGTCACTGAAAACTCATGAACACATAATTACATTATTATTTGTTTAATTTGAAGTTATGGTGTGTATATGCATAAACCAATATCTGAAATATATGAAAGACTTTATCTATCTGGCTGGCTGAAAAAAATATTTAACTTTCCGTAGTGTTAAATATTTCCTTTCCCACCCAAACACATCATCCAATGCAATAGAAGTAAACCATCTACAGAGTTCTTCTATGGCACGTTGCTTATAAAATATTAATAACTAAGTTATTTCTCGAAAAGTTCTTGAAATTCTATTAAATTTGGATATTTTCAAGATTTTGAATTTATGATAAACATCCAAACTATTCATTTATACAAAGTTTATTAAAATTTAACAAATCATCGAATTAATTCAGTAGTGGAAAATGTTACCAGACGAAGGAGTATAATGCAGTATGTTTAGCTCTTCTACTGTTTTAATTTTACTCTATGAAAATACACAGAACAAAATGAGTTTGAAAAAAAAAGATAAAAAAGAAAAATGTTTGATCATAAAATATGACATATAAGAAATCGAATTAAGTATAAATATATTGATCATATCGAAACAAACATGATAATCTTACAATTCTGGAAAATATGAGTAACTTCCAAAATTCTAAACAACAGTTTCAAGAATATCTTAAATTTCTGAATTCGCCTAATTTAAAGGGATTGATTGATATTTCAAAGAATGCTTGATTCTTAAGTATCAGAATGCTTAGATCTTCAGTCCAATAGAACTCAAAAACGTTTTTCTTCTTCATTACGAACATAAGAAAGATTGTTTTTTATCATGGTTTTAGCGTCTTTTGAAAATTAAGCTTATTCATTTGTGAATGCAGATAAGAAAGTTGATACAAATGTGTAAAACATTCTACTGCATATGTAAGCTTATTCAAGAAATTAGTACTCACCAGTGAGGACGTAGAACATTGATCATTTGGTCGGTTGAAATAAGTTTAGGAGAGAAATTAAAAGCAAAAAAAAAAAAAAAATATGTGTGATACTGATTAATATTTAATTTGTTCACAACAAAATATCGGTTATCCTCAATATCTTGGATCGCGAAATGCGGAAATTTCTAGAATTACTTTTCCATTCAGGTGCATTTATTTTTAGTTTTGAATAAGATTAATGAATTTCCACCATAGTGAGCCCTTATACAACTTTAATGCAAATTTATGTAACTAATCTGAGCTAAGATTTCATGACTAATTTCGTTAAAGTAGTCATGATTACAGTATACTAATCTAATGCGTAACTCAAATTATACCAATTCTTCCAAATTGCAAATTTGTTAACTTTCATTTTATTTTCAATAATTTTATTTTCTTCAAGTAATAAATGAAATTAATATACGTTTGGAATTAAATATGATTCTAATATTGCTAGAAGAAATAAATGATGTATTATTTATTCTATTGATTCTAAATCTAGGAAAGTATAAAATTAAATATAAAAATGTTACTTGAAAGGCTCACAAATGTATGTTTTCTTTACAAAACTACATGGTTATATTGAGAGCTGTTATCCTGCAAAAAATCTACACTTTTACGTACATGTTATGAATAGTACGAGATGGATCATCCCTTCTCTTCTAACGTTCATTTGTTTTGCACTACTACTTATATGGGATATAGTTATTTTCCTTAACTTGTCGTTAATTATCCATAAATCAAAAAGTTTATTCCATCTACGTTATAATATCTACAGATCTTGGGAAAAGGAATTATGGAAAAAATGCATTATTAAACCTTTTAAAAAACCACTCTATTCAAAAATCAAATCAAATTGTTTTCTTAAGACGAAATGACATTATCCGATAAATATGATTTGATAAGTAAATTTTTCTCATTTAATATCCTAGCAGTTTGAATTTGAGATGGATATATTTTGGTAATTATTTGATAATGAATTTCAGTTCTTTTCTTAACAATGGGAGAAAATCCACGAATCTTTTGATTCTCAGAGCAAAACATAAATTTAATGATCTTAAAACTAATTTAAATTTCCTTGGAAATGTTTGGGCTTTCATCCTAGTAGAGCTTGTATTTAATAAGTTGCAAAATTCCAAAATATTCGTGCAGAAGTACGAAATAAGTACGGGACTGAATATCCAAAATTTCAAATTCACAATACTCTATGTTCGAGAGTTAAAATGACAGTTACCCTAAGTATACTTGAAGGAGGTACATAAACATTTAAATAACGGAAACTGATAACAACAAGAACAATGTGAGACTTGTAATTATATAAGTCAGAAAGCTATAGAAATTAAATTGTTTTGAGATCAATAATTTTATTCATTGGTTTGAATGGGTAGTTAAGAACTAAAATATAGTTACATAAATAATTTCGAGAATTAACTTGGGCTCTTTGGAAGAAGTAGAATCGATAAAATAAAATAAAATAATGCTTACAAAATTGAAGGAACTAAAAAGTTCTTCTGGGGCATACAAAAGAAAAACGCTATATATACGGTAATAAATGAGTAACTACTATACATTTTTTCAAACCATTTCTAATATCTAATGAAAAAAAAACTCATAGGTAGAGCAATTAATTTCTTTGATATAAAACAATTTGATTTGTTTCAAACGAATATGTATATAAAGGTTTGATAACATAATTATTTAAATTAATTTTTTTTCTTACCGATTAGGTGAAAAGACTACAAAGCATATCGAGTTTGAAGATGATTTTCTACAACAATATTTAAGACACAGCAAATATGATACAACTGTTGCATCCATAAAAGTACGGAATTTTACAGCTTTAAAAAGAAAGCATGGGTGGTTGTTTCAATCTATTGAGTTTCAATTCACCCAAAACCTGTCCAGTAAATATGCTTGCTTTTTGCCTTATAGATGTCCAGATGGCTATTGTATATCATTTCTTCAACTAGGTAATATTGTTTCATGTTATTTTTAGTATCTCATTTCATACTGCTTAAAAATACAAGGAAGATAGCTAAAATGTCTTACACATTTCAAAACTGATATAAAAATCTTACAATTAAGAAAGAGAATAGATTACTTTACATGAGATTAATAAAACATACCGTAAAGAGAAAATAATTCTGAAACTTAAAATATCTTTTCATTCTAGCAAAAATAATTTTCTGTATGACTTAAATAATTCCATACACAGAAGACAATAATCCCTTTAAGTGCAACGTAATTAGGAAACTTTTATCGTGATCAGTAATTTAAAAGAGATCGTATAGTAATTAATATGCTGTAACATCTTGTAAATATTTTGAAACTGTATGAAAATACATGATCCTTATATTCATGACCGCGAATGTGAATCTTGTGTAGATTCAAAATAAGAATTTTATTCGAAAAGTAGACGCATACATATAGAAAGTAAACACACACAAATAGATCTTCCTCCCACGAGTTGATCATATTATTAATCTTGGAACTCTATTAGTCCTTAAAATATAAAAATACTTTTAATTTTGAGAGCGATGCCAATATTAACAACGAAAAGAATCAAAGCAAATTATTCAGAGATAAAAATCAATAGTTTTCTGATACTAAAATAAAAGCTAACCATGAAATATGAGTAGGAAATATATTATTAAAACACACACACACTTGAAAATACTGTGTTGAGATATTTAAATTAAAGTCAACGCTAAATAATTAAATTATATACATCTGAACAGAAATTTAAGTATCTTTACCATAAGATAAAATTGAAAAAAAATCCTTACACATTAACTTATTCTTAACAAATATGTAGTAGTAAAAGTAATATTAAAATATAGGGTTTTATATAACAATAAATTAAAAGATCTTCAGTGATAGTATTTTGACTTTTAAATGAAAATATGTAATAGAATAAAGTCAGAAATATATGTTATTACAATCATTCATAATAATATCATACTAAAACAATATCATCAAATAA
This sequence comes from Nephila pilipes, assembly GCA_019974015.1. Classification (NCBI taxonomy): domain Eukaryota; kingdom Metazoa; phylum Arthropoda; class Arachnida; order Araneae; family Nephilidae; genus Nephila; species Nephila pilipes. The sequence goes on along the minus strand of BMAW01028555.1, from coordinate 239,819 downwards.
TAATTCTAAAATACGGACCTATTATGAAATATGTTCAGCTGCTTAGGAAATTATTTTGAATGATATTTTACTGTTGATTAGCTCTAGTTCTCCAACTAAGGGGAGCTTTTCATAAGGATAAAAAAAGGCATTCCAAAGGATGCGTGAATTTTCAGATAAAAAATGGTAAAGCATTTAGGATGATTTACATATAACAGCATGTTCTTTCAAAAATAGTTTTATTCTAAAACTAATTAAGCTGAATTTATCACAAAGGTTATACATTAGAAAAATCCAATAAAACAATAAAAAAATGAGAAAACAATTAAAAGCGAATAAAATTTTTAAAAAAATTAAAAATTATAGAAAACAATGCAAACACAACAAAACAAGAAAAACTTTCCAGTTGATCGAAAAGCCTAAGAGTTAAGATTATAAACTGCCAAGTAAACTATTTTTTTATATTACTTTGTTAAAGACTGTATGAAAATTGATATTGAATGATTGCAATTTCAATATTTATTATTTCTTTACTTGAAGAAACTTTGAGTACAGTGGAAACCTTGTATTCCATTAACAATTCAAGAGCATAAACGAGACGATGATAATGTTTTTACAAAAATTCTGAATGTATCCAAACCCAGAAATTCTGACAGTATTCAAAGAAGATATCTGGGGTGTGAAATCAATCCAGCATGGAGGGTAATGGCAAATGACGTTTTATTCGCGAATTTTAAGGACATGTTGTACAGCTTATACAGTAACAACACAAGCTAAACACTGCACTTATACAGATTAGAGACAAATGTACAGGAAAAAAACAGCACTTGCAATAACAGCCACAGTTGTATTAGCAATTTCAGCTTGCCAGCTTTTTCTGAAGTATACTTTGAAATAAATCTTCGAAGTATAATTCGCATTTTCAAGGCATATTCTGAAATTTTAAAGCATATACACGTTACTTTTCTTAAATTCACTCGGGTACGTTACTAGCACTTACTTTGTAAACTCCCTTAGTCAATGCTGACCACTTTCTATCAATTTCCCAATTGATTCCAAAAGCGAACACAAAAAATAGATTACTCTGTCTAAGGTTCTTGCGGTATTTTTACCAGTTTTGACCAGAAGTGTCATAATATTATAATTAATTCAAGGAAATTCATAACCTTCGATCTAATCGAGTTTTCACCAAGATTCTAGCACTTTCTGGAGCTTCGTTTTATCACCAAATTCGCCATATCCGTTACCGTTAAGATGTCATTGCTCATTTTTCCTTGACTCTGATAAAATCTCTGAAAATGTTTCTTTTTCTTTACAAGAGAAACGCTACATGAAAGTGTCCTTTAGCATTCGTGATAATAAAATCATCTAGATTAGAAGGTTTTAAAGGAGTTTTGCTTCATTAATTGTACTGAAAGATTATTTTGTTAGATCTATACATTTTAAAATATGTCTTTGGAGGATTTTTTCTGAGTTTTAATCCCGTCACCTGATAAATTTTCGTAGAAGCAGCGAATGTGGCCTTAGAGGTGAAGATGCAGAGATTTTTCCGCTATAAGAATTAGTAATTTGGTGAGCTGAAAGTTGCTGATACAATGATGTTCCTGTATTTATGATTAATCCTGCATCTGTATCTCTAATCTGTACAAGGGCTGTGTTTCCTAATTATTTTATTATTCTCCAAACTCTGCTACTTGTATGTTGTGTAGAATATTTGTGAATAAAGCGTCATTTGAAGTTATCCACTGTGTTGGAGTAATTAAACTTGCCAATACCCAAAAATGTTCTCAACATTAGTGTCTGAAGTGGGGTTGTACATGGCACAAGAGAATTAACTGAAAAACATTATCATTAAAAGCATTGTATTTTAAATTTAAAATCCTTATAATAATACCATTTATTGAAATTCATTACTGTAGAATTTATCCTTATAAAATATTATATATTCACATTCATATTGAAAAATGGGTGCTTTCATAGTAATTCGTTTCATTCAAATTTCACCACTGCAGAATTGTCACAATTATAATATATTCTGTTTACGATCATATTGTTGAACTGTTACTTTTATAATAATGCTATTTTCTCCTTCAATCGTAGAATCATTGTCTCTATAGTGACATTCAAATTCACTTTATAGAATTATTAAGGGTCAAATGCAGTTCAAATTCTATTGTCCAGTTTACTCAAAATATGAAAGTCTACACAAATATTCGAAACATGTGAGGCAACTCACATTTTAATGCAATTCTCCTTATAACAGAACATAACCATTAAAAGAAAAAACAAAATAATTTTCCGAAATGATGTTAGGAGATGGTGAATTTTTCAAACTGATACGTTCCAGATACCTAATTAAACTCAAAATAAGATACTTCATCCACTCAAATTAAGAAACCGAATAAAAAAGTTATAATTCCTACTCTCAATATAAAATACCTATTGAAATAAAATAATTATAAAAAATATGTGGTAATTCAATAACGAGACTGATGCTGTAAAACATTTTATTTTGATGTCTTACATATTTACTTATTATCATCTTCAATATACATCCCTCCTTTATCCCTGCAATGCTCCATGCGATTCTTCCATTGTTCGAAACAATGCTGGAAGTCATTTTCTATCAGCTCCTACAGTAAGCGTGCCGCTTTCTTTTTCACAGCTTCAACGAACTCTAATCTTGTTAATTTTATTGAAAATCTCACCTTAGGAAACAGATAGAAGATGCATGGCGCAAGATCTGGGAGGCACTTATAATTTGCATTAAAACTTACACTTGTAATTTGAAGACATTTATAATTGCATTAAAAAAGGATATAATAGTTTTTGAAATTAAGATGTTCTTTTTAATTAGAGAAACATGATGACACTCTGATAAATTTTATATCGCATCTTCTTAAGCAACTTATTTAGTAGCCCATGTTTTGTATCGTAACAAATGAACTTGTGATAAGTATTGAAGCTACCCGAAATTCTTTGAAATTTGTTTACATTATTTGGAGAGTTGAACCATTTGATAGTTTAGTTTTAGTTTTTTTTTTATTAACGTCACACTAGAAGCAACATGAGGGCTATTGGCAACGGACCTCTTAATTTTGAACCACGGTCAAGTGACGAGGATGACACCTGAGCTGGTACCCCCTCTCCTAACATCCACACCACACCAACGGGATGACTTTGGGCCCCGAACAGATTTAATGTACATCAGCCCCGGCTACACGGCGGGTCTTTGGCAGCCAAGGATCGAACCCACGACTGAACGAAAACCGCCGGCCGCGAGACCACGATCTTGACCACTAGGCTACCTCGGCCCTTAACCATTTGATAACTTGATGTTAATATTACATTTGGAGACCTGTTTTGCTGCTGTTCCTTTTGCAGTACCTTGGCCTTATTTTTCAGCAAGGTAATGTCAGACCACATGCAGCACGTATTTTTTGAACTGTCTTATAGCTTGTCAAATACTTCTTTGGCCAGCCAGATCTCTCTTCAATGGGAAAGCGACTGCATCTACCACGGAATGTTGATGACCTAGCCCGACAATTGGAGCAAATGTGGCAAGAAATACCGCAGGAGACAACCACGGAGCTTTATCACTGTATACCACGTCGAATGGCAGCTTGCATCATGGATAGATGTAGGTCAACACCATATTGAGCTCGTTACTTTGTAACTATGTATGTCTGAAATAAATCATTCAATTTTTCTGAAATTTCAATCAATTTCGTTTCCCTCTCCAATTTTTGTCTCCATTGGGCAGCTCCTACTTGGAGCGTCGTTTCTTTTGTTATATATATAATTATCTCTAACTGTAGACGCCAACAGGTGCTACAATTTTATTTTTGTAATTAAAGAGATTTTAAACTTGTCCACTGAAGAACTAAATGAAACGGTTCTTTTTGAGAGCCGCCATACATTCTTTATGCTGATTGTTAATTTAATAGTCTCCGCTAAGTATTTTCTGTCCTTGTCATGAAAGCAAGAGTTTGCTTTCGTAATACATTTTTCCTTTTTCTCATTATTTAGTTTACTATTCTTTGAATTCTGTGAATGTTGGTTCCAAGATTATCTTCGCCTAATTAACATTATTACATCAGCTTAAGATATTATGAATTATTAATTGAAAACTGTTTGAAACCTTTGTTCTTAAATATAGTTAAATGCTAGTCTGAGGATTATTTATATTATAGATATACTGCATCGAGCCTTTGCGCAACATTGAATGCTTTTTATGATAAATTAAAGAATAATGAATGAGCTTCTCCTAACATGTGCAAGACATGTTGTTCTTACATTTCTTAAGTGTTAAATGATATACCGATATAATTTAATTTTAAAAAACTTTAAGATATCAATAATCAGAAAAACAATTTAATCAAAACGTACCACATTGTGTAAATTAACAGCAATTATAAAAAAGACAATTGAAAATGAATTAAATCTGGAAATGAACTTGAAGAATCTGAATTGTATGAAAATTATGAATCAAATTTAGATAGAGCTAAACATTTAAAATAACTTGTTATGGATATCAAAAATTTAATTCCTGTCGATTCCTTCAAAAACAAAGTATTCAGTAATCGAAGAATATGTAAAAAAAATGTTTGAAATTTTCTAAGCAAATATCGCGATATCTTGAAAATGTTTAGTTGTAGAGAAAAATATTAAATAATTATTTAAATCAAAACGTTAGTGTTTCGGTTTATTTTGTTTCGAAAATTGAAAATTCAATTAAGTTTCCTAAACTTACATTGAATACTTTTCTGGCGGTCCTAAAAACTGGCTAAGAATTTTAAAACGGTTTTGAAAGCATTCTAAATAAAAGACTCACTTTCATAAGGGCAAAACTTTCATATTTAAAACCTCTTTTAATTGGCCAAGCAGACAGCATAGCATTTGATTTTAATCTTACTAGTGTTAGTTGTAATAATTGTGCTAAAAGTTTGTGAGGGAAACTCTCTTCCCTCAGTATGGGTAGATCGGAAGGAAGACTCGACATGTTCTAAAATACTTAATTTATTTACAACACAAGTTTGATCAATCCAAGTTATCATATGCACCCAATTAATAAATATGAGGACAATTGACGAAGTATGCGAGATATGAGAAGACTTTAAATACTTCAGTACACTTACTAAATTTAAGAGCTATGACTTTTAAGCTATCTAATCTAAATTCAATCGCAAGTGACAGATCGTCCCCGTAAGTAATACAATTAATTATCAATTACTAAATATTCCTTGCTCCGCTAAAGGTCTGTCCTATCTCTTCTATATTTTTAATCTGAAAGCTTATACTATATATATATATATATATATATACCAGTGTTAATTTGCATGATCACGCTCTTTTCTTTTTCTAATAAAAATAATTGTTAAGGACCGAAAATTCCCCAAGAGGACTGTAGTGATAAGATCGCGGATAGAACCATCACAAGTTTAAAAAAGCGATTTCAAAAGATGGATATCATAATTAATTTTTTCATTAATAAAATTTTTCATTTATAAAGTGTAAAATATTCTTCAAATGTTTACGTTTTGAAAACAATTATGTGAAAGAATTGATGATTCTCTTAGAATTCTTGACTCCATTTGTTTACTTCGGGGTCCTATGGATATTTTTAAATAACGGTACTTTTGTAACTTGTCTCTAAAGATCTAGTTATAGAATTTTACAGAGGAAAAAGGAAGATACCGAAACTCATATTTCTAATTTGATGCGTTTTTAAGGAAAGAAACAAAAAGTCTTGAAACTTAACTATAATTTCAAATGGAAACAAAATTAATCCAATTTCACTCATCAATAATTTGAGAGTAAAATATTTATGAGAAATGCACCTTCAATGACAGCTCTCAATGTTGAGCCAACTATATGTATATTGTGCAATATCTAACACGATTCTCTAAATTGTAACTTGTCCCCACTGAAAAAACAACAACAACAACAAAATTCTTAAAATGGTTAATCACTGTTTCAAATGTTTTCTGTTTGTCTTCATAAGTAACAAGTCTCATACGAATACATATTTCCGTGCTGTAAAAGCAATAGTCAAAAACCTTCATTGTTCTATTTGTCTTGTAAAAAAGCGAATATAATGCTAAGAACATTGAAACTAGTCTATACTGAAATAAGTTATAATCACCTAGATTCAGTTTGTATTTCTAAAGAAAAGCAAATTTTGCAATTTTTCTGTTACTAGTAGTTATGTTTTACAAAACGATAACAATGTTAACAATTTTAAAAATGTTCATCTTCAAGTATGTTCTGTTGAAGTTAATTAAAAATTTAATCCTCAAGCCATCTGAATCCTACTTGATTGCAGAAGTTCAAAAATTGCCTAAGGTAAATTTCAGCATAAGCTTTAAAATTAAAACCAATTCTTCATGATGTCTTAATTAGTTTTTTGTTTAAACATCAGAAAAGATTTATTACGTAGTTGAATTCGAAATAAGCAAAAAAAGCACTTCCTCTACAAAAATAAATAAATAAAAATAAAAATATATAAGTAAATAAAATACAAGGCTTTAGTATCCCCACGCATATCTGGTGCCACGATACGTGACATGGTCGAAAAATTTAGTTAATTTATGTCAAAACAAAATCTCTTCCTGGCGAGTATTTGAAAAAATGATGTCATTAAATATAAATATTTTCATAGGCTCGGATTATTTTCGGGATTTATATTTCCAAAAAGATTTCAGCTAAACAAGAGAATAATTGCCATCAGCAGTATTTTCGGTTGGGTTATTCAAGACTTTGGTTTATGTAACGAAGGAATTTGTTTCAAAATATTACAGCAATGAAAAATGTATCAATTCCGATCAATTTCAAATTATTTGGGATTTAATGAATTATTGGGAAAATATTTCGCTTCGGAAAGATGTTGAGAAGTTTAAGAGTAACATATGTCATTAAAATGATTCATATGAAAATAAACTACGAGTCCTGTTTTAACTAAATTTTAATTCTGAAATCTTTACAATACAGTTTGAGAAATTAAAAGTAAATTGAATAAAAATAGGGAAATTTGTGAGTGATATAAAATAATAATTCGTGTACAGTTAAAATGGTATTGTAGAAGAGTACAGTGATACAATATTCTTTTCGAGTTATTATGTGCCCTTTACAGTTGTAAGAACTGATAGGCAAACTTCTCGTGTTAAAATTGCTTTTGATGTTTCGTCGAAAGGATAAAAATCAAAATTTTCAAATGAATTGTTATTTTGTAGACTTAACCTGATTTTGGATTTATCACATATTGTGCTTAAATTTCGAAACTTTGAAATCGCTATCACTAATGATATTGAAGAGCCATTTTTAAATATTAGAATAGCTAAGGAAGATCGGAAATATTTGAAATTTATTTGGTTTAGTGAAGAAAATAATGAAGGTTCCAAGGTCATGAACATGCAGAGTTTACCTTTCGGAGTTACCAGTAGTTCATTTATTTTCACACCTTATTAAAAAGGAATCTTAAAAGATTTGTAATTATAAATCGCTAATGTGTTGACATGCTGAATTCATTCCCTTACGTTCATGACCTTTACCATGGATCAGGAACAGTTGAGAATATATATTGATTGTCATTTAATACAGTAGATGAAAGGTGCGAGTTTGAATTTATGTAACTTGTATTCAAATTATTAAGAACTAAAAATGTTATAATCTGATAATATAGCAGTTTAAGGAGCAGCCGATAATCTAATAATGCTAAGATATTAGACATAATTTGGAACACAGGAGAAGATTCGTTCAAAATTGAAACTGTCACGTTATAGCAATGTACTGTGGAAATAAAAAAATATCAAAACGTTCTGTTTTACAATATTCAGCCGAAGTATATGATCCAACTGACCTTGTATCACCGTTTATCAGAAGCATTAAAATTTTGATACAGGAGATATGGATCATAGGATTCCACTGGTATGAAATATCTTCTCTGAGTTAAAAGAAGAATTTGAAAATTTGGTTTCGAAAATAAGTTATTTAATAATATGTTTGTACTCCAAGAAAATTCCTCAAAATTTGCATCTTTGAAAAAAAGATATTCCTTTATATATTTTTGTGATGACAGAGCAAGAGCATATTGTATGGTAAGATGTGACAAAAATAATGATATCAAAAGAAGTTTTATAGCTTCTAAAACTAGAGAGGTTCCTCTTAAAAATTTATATGTACCTCGTTTGGAGTTAATGGGAGAAATAATAGTAAAACTAGACTTTATAAACATTTGCCTACCTTATTTAGTAAACTTTGCAACAAAATGCCTCTTTTTACAAAGATAGGAAGTCGTTCGAAAGCAATAGAATTTATGAAATCCTTAGTTTAATTTAAATCTTACTTGTTGGTAAAATTATCTTGGCCATTATCAGAAGCTTTTCTATTCAAAATCTTGTAAGGGACAATATATTATATTCTGGCCCAATATGAATGAGAGAAGATGGATGCAAATAACAAAAATAAATCATAGAAATAAATGATAAGTTTAAAACTCTAACTCTTGAGAAAGAAGGGTTTATCATAATTTTTGTACGTCTGATTTGAAAGAAACACTTGTAAAATTATAAAATTTTGACTTACTAAAAGTAAGGTAATTTATGGCTTGGGGGAAACGTTTCAATTTTAACTTCAGAAACTGCTCAAAATTTAAAATTTCCCTGTATGCTGAAAATTTAAGCAAAGCTGAGGAATAACGCATTAAAAAGCATAGGTACAGGACTATAAAGATAAAATAAGTTTGCAAACTGAGAAAGAGCAAATTTCGAAAACGAAATCAAAACTGTATAGCTTACGATTTTATTGTCCTTATTTAGATTAAAATAATATTTTAAGAATTATGGTAGAGTAGAATTAATGAAACTAAATTTCGTTATAACGAGATTAATCCAATAATAATTCCCTGAAAACTCGAAATTAGCAGCTCCTCCATTCAACAAACGAACAAAATTATTTCATTTTTGAGGTAGAAACTATTCTGATAATATTAAAATTATTGAAAGGGAATTTTTACATTAATAATTCCAGAAGAAATTGTACCTAGTTATATTTATGTAAGGGAAGATCATGTATATTTCAAATCCTGCTTTAACTTATTAAATATATTTGGACTAACAGTATCGGAGCGAAGTACAATTCTATTTAATTGTGAGGGAAAATTCATGTATTTATTGCCAAAATGGTTTTAATAAATATTTTTGTTCAAGAAAAACATGAATATTCTCTTCTGTTGATATGTGTAATATATTTTTGTCAAAGAATTATTAATCATTAAAAATATTTTATACTTGGTATCTGGGTTGTTAGCTTTTAAAATTGAATCCGCAAGAAGTAATTAAATGTAACGTGTGTTAAGTATTTTTGAATTACGATTTATTTCAAGCTTCACGTTACATTTAGGAATTAGTTACAGATTTATTTAAAAATAATAATTAATTTTTTATAAATTAAATATTTAAAACTATGAAAGCACAAAAAATGAAGCATATGAACTACAAGCTTTTGTCCTCAATGGATTTAAATTTATTTCACTCTGCTGTTTCATTTATTAAATCATTCCTTCCAAAGAGATTAACACTTGCTCTTCATTTAAAATTACCTTCAAAAGTTGTTTCTCATTGAAAAAACTTTTATACTTCTATCTGGATAGTTTCGTCTTTCAACTAGCCCGTGAGAAGAACAGGTATCCCGACTAATATTTAATAAGATGCAATAACTGAATTTTTTTTAAAAAAACTAAAAATTTAAAGAAAAATAAACAAATGAGAAAATAACACATTTAAAGTTGATCACATTTAAATTTTTAATAAAATTAATTTTTTTATAAAAATAATTTTTTTATAAAAATAATTTTTTTATAAAAATAATTTTTTTATA
>BMAW01028555.1:214839-229864 GCA_019974015.1 Nephila pilipes | reverse complement strand
ATTTTTTTATAAAAATAATTTTTTTATAAAATAAATTTAAATTTTTAAAAAATAAATTACACATTTAAATTTTTAAGCTGGTTTATTCTAGAAATATATATATATATAATGTTAATGAGGGTGTATTTTCTACATCGAAGATTAATTTAAAATAAAGTGCTAAGTGGATAATTCTGGACAAAAATATATTTAAAAGGTTCATGTGTAGTTTAGTTTCTTAAGGAAAGAGTTAAATTTTACTCTTGCGTATCACTTTTTCATTTCTATTAAAACATGAATCTAAATATTACATCACCATATATAACTTGAAAAAAATTATATAGAATTTCAAATGTTGTTTAATTCTTAAATTTCTTATTAAATAGACAGATTCTAATATGTTAGTTCAATATTGCAGAGCAAATTTCTTGAGTTCAATAAAAAAATATTTTTCAGAGGCAATAGATTGTTTTAAACATTCCTATTTCAAATGAAAAGATGCGAGCATATCAGTAATAAATGGAAGTATGGAAATATTAATGTTACATTGTTCTTTTTATGAACAGAAATTACAACTTTTCCGTAACTATTGAAAAAATAGAGTAATGTGATATTAAATTGCGAAATTCATTCTTGTATAACTTTTTTAAATATATCACGGAATTTATTCTTCGTTTTTTTAATTATGATTTGTACTGCGAATATTTTAAAACTGATATATTTAACGAGAAGAATTCTATATTGCATTAAAATATTTTTTATAAGATTTTCATTCAATTCAATTCTTTTTTTAGTTGAAAGCAAATAATGAACACCATTTCTTTTCTTTTAACACATGGATCAATAAGTTCCGAGACTAACCCAGAGATGGCGCTCGTAGTAAACCAGTAACCAGGTCTTTCTAGAGTACTAACCTTTGCTTGAAACGTGTCAAAATTTTAAGTCGATCGGACCAGAAACAGCTGAGTTATCGAGGTTGGAGTAAAGTCGTTTTGTAGTTTGTTTAAAAAATGGAAAAAACCGAGTTTCGTGTTCTGATAAAACATTGTTTTTTAATGGGTAAAAACACCGTGCAAGCGAAACAATGGATTGAAAAATGTTACCCGGACTCTTGTCCATCAAAAGCAACGATTTGTCGGTGGTTTGCCGAGTTTAAACGTGGTCGTACCGACACAAATGACGCGGAACGTTCGGGTAGACCTGTGGAAGCCGTTACACCGGAAAATGTGAGTGAAGTGACAAAAATTATAATGAAAGATCGTAAAGTGAAGCTCCGTGAGATTGCTGAGATGACACAGATATCATATGGAAGTGTATTTACTGAAAAAGGTTTTTTGAAGTGAAGTGAAAAAGGTTTTTTTCCAAGTGGGTGCCGCGATTGCTTTCGATGGAACAAAAACAGCAACGAGTCGATGATTCAGAAAGCTGTTTATCGCTATTTACTCGCAACAAAAAAGATTTCTTGCGTCGTTACGTGACCATGGAGGAAACATGGATACATCACTACACTCCAGAGTCGAAGCGGCAGTCATCTGAGTGGCGCACAGCTGGCGAAAGCCGTCCGAAAACGCAGCAGTCAGCTGGCAAAGTCATGGCGTCAGTTTTTTGGGATACGCATGGCGTGATTTTCATTGACTACCTCGAAAAAGGTAAATCGATCAACAGTGATTATTATATTGACTTGCTAGTGCGTTTGAAGGAGGAAATCGCAAAAAAACGACCGCAGAGTCTCGGGACTTATTGATCCATGTGTTAAACTATAATTTAAAGCGTAATCTAAGGCTTCCAAACTAGAATATCATAAGGGAAAGAAATCTAAAGCCACAAAGGAGATGAAAAAGAAAATTTAATTATTCCCCCGTATTTAATGGATAATCAAACAAATGCAAATTCAAAAATATTTTAATCAGATACAAGTTATGTTTTATTACTGTAATAAAGTATTTCATTCAGTTATAAAGCAAAGTTTATTCCTGTATTAATGTGAATTTTAGTTAATAACAGAAATTTATATTTTGATATTAATGACTTTGAAATTAATGTAATCTTCAAAAACAAATAATAAATTATAATAAGTCGTTTAAGGCCTTACCCTAATTTTGTTGGTAACTTTATTTTTCTTCTGTTCTTTTGGGTATTATTTTTCAAGCTGTGATTTGTATTTAATACTAGATTTTTCTATTCATTTTTATCCTTTCAAAATATTCAATTCAAAGAGATTTAGTTAAAAATTGAATATTGTCCACAAATCAAAAATGATATATTAATGTTTATTTGATGTTCCCATTATTAAATCCATAGAAGTTCTCAAGTAGAAGTTCTTTTTACAAAACGTTAATAAATTAAAGAAATTTACTATTTAAGTTGTGCAAAATATTTGGAATAGAAAAAATAATTTATTATATAAATGCAAACTTGTGTTTTTTATAGAAGGGGTAAATTTAGTAATTTAACGTATTTAAGAAAAATGATTTAAACTCGTCGTTCATTATTAAAATATAAATAATAAACAGAATTTTTAAGCCGATGTCAGATTGTGTTGCTTGATGTTATACTGAAGGTATTTGTTTTAATGAGATCATGAATAAAAAACTTAAACATTCTACACATTATTAGTTTTATGATATTTTAAAAAATATTAAATTCCTGTTAATTTTATAGGGATTACATTAAAGCTTAAGATTCACTACTACTTTTTTGCTCAAAATACTACATACTACATAAGACGGCCATTGGCCTTCCATTAATAATTTTGCTAAAATAAAAATTTTGTTAATGAAAAAAAATACTCACTATAAGATATCATTTGAATTTATTTCTACTCATGGTGATCTATGGATTTGTGGTACTAACATCCATTTTCTGGTTAAATTTCAAAAAAATTCTTCGTCAAAAAGATTATAATTTTCTTTGAAAAAATAGTTTAATGCAGAAGTTATGCCATTAGTTTGAATTTGATATTGCATGGACTTTAAAAAAAATACTTCTATCCTGAAAAATTAGAATTTCTGAGGTGTCCAGAATTTTAATTTTGAAAGCCTTTGGAAAAAATAACATGACAAAATTTTTTATAACTGTTTATAAGACAATATAAATAGTTTTTTAAATTTTTTTACAGGGAAATGGAACCCTGAAGAACTTACATTTGAAGACTTTGCGAGAATAAGCTTTATAATGAATCTTCAATTGATAAGATTTCCTTTGTCTCAAATAACAGGAGTCAAAACCATTGTTGACTGTAAAAATACAGGGCTCAGGCACCTAAAATATTGTACTCTCCAGAATATCATCTTGTTATATAATGTAACTATGGTAAGCAACGTTATTTTTTTAAAATATCAGTAGCAACATATTAAGGTTTAGAATTAAGATATATATTTTATACTGATTAGCGTAATACTTGTATCAGTCTTTTATATTTCTTCTCATGTTAAATAATTTTTATAAATAACCAGCTAAGTGTAGCTTTTATAAATATTTAGGTGAATGGTGAATTTTTTTGGTAAACCTTTCTTCTGCAATTAAAGTACAAATCACAAAAGTTCAAATTTTGAGCAAAAAGTTTAACTTTCCATTCTTAGCAAAAATAAATAAAATAATTAAAATAAAAATCTTTAATTTATGTACATTAGGAAAATTCGGAATAAATTTTTTTTGCCATTAAAAATAATTAATTTTGATCATTAGTTTTAAATGTGAATTATAAATAATCATTGAATAACAAATTAGTAAAATAATTAAATCATTCTAATTGTATAAATAATCATTCGGAAAATAAAAATAAAGATTAAAGAAGAAAAGTTTTCATGATTAGAATGTGCAATTAAATTAAAATGTGTAGTTAAGTTTTAATTCTCAAATGAATTCTGAAAAAACTTATAGTACTTAAATGACATATCGGCCTTGGCGATAAACTGAAATATCTATGGCGAAATCTCTTTAATAATACGATTCAATATCTTGTTCTAAATTCTTTGAATTTTATGTTCCTGTTTGATTTGTGAATATTGTGAATAAAAATTTCATTCACATACTCCTAATTTACATTTTAAAGAAATGTAATTTATACGAAAATTTATGATGAAACTTAAGATGATTACCTATTCAAGAGCAATTGGGATGTGAAACTAAATATTTTATTTTTATATTTGTAACAGTTGCGAAACACAATACAAAATAGAGAAGTAACACTTAATTTTGTTTTCTTAAAATAGTAATTAAAAGTTATTTTTTACAAAAATATTACAATAATTTTAAAAAACTAAACAGTTAGCATAATAGCTGTAAGATACTTGAAGACTGTTAATTATACAATTTATTCACTTTATTTCAATCCATTGTCGATTTACAATTTCACGCAAATCTTTTAAAATTAATAAATTTCAACTATGAAAATTGTGTAATGAATATAGTATAAAGAATGAAAACACGGATCTTTAAAATTAAACTTGAAGTTGCAATGCTTTATACATAAAGAAATGCGAAATGTTTATATCAATTAGCAATCCACAAATACGGTAAATAAAATGAAAAAGTCTTTGAAAACTGCATCAAATCATAATTATTTTAATTTCTTGATAATTCAAAAAGTTCAAATTTTAGTAAAATGAAAAACAGTATATTTTACTCACATATGAACTATGTTCAAGCCCCATTGATTGTTCTTGCTCTGATTACATATTGCATGTCACTACAATTGTTTTTACTATGCAAAGGTACTAAATTAACGACCTCAATCAGTGAATTTTACAAAGTACATAAAGTTACACATTGATTTTGTTGCATGAAACTAATATATATATATATATATATATATATATATACTGAAAATTTAGAAAGAATAATTTAAAATATTTAAAAAGACAAAAATCCAGAAAGAAATGTAACAATGAAAGAAAAATAAATGAAAATATGGAACCCAGCAAGTCAAAAAGCAATATCGGGCTGAGGACCGATTAGGCGGGGTTAAACTAGTTTAATGGTACCAACCTTCCCCCTTTGCGACTTGGTAGGCTGAATTCGGAAATCCAAATTGCAAAAGAGTTCATGATTAAAAGATGCAAACAAATTCAGCGATAAAATCTATAAAAATAAATTCTATAATTCCTGGTAGGCTGAATTGGGAAATCCAAATTACAAAAGAGTTCAATGATTAAAAAATGCAAAAAAATTTCAATGATAAAATTTACAAAAATAAAATCTATAATTCTAAAAATTATCAACAAATCAAAATATAAAAGTTACTTACAAAATTCAAAGAAATGAAGATTCAAATATGTGAGTAGTAAGACGGAATTGTCTTTAAGCTTCAAGATGTATATCACATACTCAAAATGAAAAAAATATAACACATCATCACTATATAAATTGAAAAAAGATTTAAATTATTGTTTGATTGGTAATAAAATGTAAAAGGATGCAAACAATTGGTTGGTAATAAGTTGTATGGTAAATATATATATATATATATATATATATATATATATATAATAAGTACAAATTTATAGAAATATTTTTTCAATATCAAGATTGACAGCAAAACATTACAGAAACGCCACTTAAAAATATCTTAGAGCTCTTTTGACAACATAATAGCTCAAAAAGTTTTAAAGTGTTGAATAATTTAACTCTAAATTAAATCTTTTCTTGGAATCTTGATTCCTTATTAAGTAAAAAAAATACATCCTTTGAGAGGTAGAAAAATGTTTAACTTTCTGTATGTTTTACTTTTATGAAATTAAAACTTAAGGATATAGTTTTCGTTGTTAGAACACATTTTAAGAAAATTAAACTTATTGTTGGTGAAAACAGGAATAAATAGAGACACAATTAAATAAAACAGAAACACTCAGATTTTCTGTTTCATATAAAAAGTAATATCTAATTTATAAGATAAACAGGCAAAAACGTTAAAAATAATCAGATTATTTTGTTTGCTGGGTATGCATACACTAATTGGTTTTGTATTTCACAAGGTCACTCCTACTCTACATAAGTATACGATCTCTAAGTCCTTCTCCTTTATAGTAAAAATGGACTTGAATATCAATATTAGAACAGTCAGAATAATTTTATTCTTTAAGAAAGTATATTGTAATATTTTACTCGTCAAGTTCCAAATAGTGACAGAACTTTTTAGAAACTAGTTTTCATGCCTGGTTGTTACAATCAAGGACGTCTCTTGTAATATACTTTCTTTAATAGTAGTTAGACCGAGATGTTTAACACGAATTTCAGCTTTTAAATGTAGTAGTAGAAAAACAAAATTTCTTATTCTGAAATGCTTCTTAACTTTTCTTTTGGGTAGATGGAATTTAACTCTGAATAAAAATATTTAAAACTAATAGTACAATTTTAAAATGAAGGAATGCTATTTCTTACTTATATATTTTAAGACTTTAATTATTATGACTGTTAGGTTAGAAATAAAAGTAGTTATATATATATATATATATATATATATATATATATATATATATATCAAGTAACATTTTCTAAAAATATTTTTACTTTAACAAAAAGAAAACAATTAACTATTATGTCTGAAATTTATTAATGATTTTACAGATTAATTTAACAGATAACTACTTACGATTTAGAGTTTTTAGATTAATTTTTATTGTTAACTATTTCAAACAAAAAAAAAGAGCTTTAGAATTCATAAATTAGATTAACATGTTAATTTCATTTGCTATTATTAATAATGGATTTTCGAGGTATTATTTCGAGAATAAATTAAGGAACTATTGTGTGAATTTTTTATTGATGTGAGATAGTTATTCAATCAAAGTATTTGAGTAAATGTAAATGGATTATCATGAAATATACGTTATGAAGCATAACAAGAAACGTTAAATTTTCTTTCAGGAATGTTTCCCATTAAATTATTCGGATATTCATGTCATTAATCAAAGTTCATTGATGACTTTAGTATGGAAAATGGCAAAGCCTATTTTGCCAGAATTCGTCAAGAATATGGTAAGTAAATATTTCATTACTTCCTGTTCAATTTTGTGTGGCAAAATTAGCTTCAGTCTAAATATGTTTACTGTTGCCTATAGATTCTTCGGATTTGCTTTGTTTGCAATCATCATAATTTAATTCCTAACTCTTGAGGAGTTCATCTTTTTTTACATAAAGACAGGATTTGCGTCCTGAGGAGGCTGAAAGATCCTTGCTTTGTCCCATGAGCTTAGTCGATTTTAGAAAACGCTAGTAGCAATCCCTTGGATGCTCAAATGATTTTTCTATGTTTTCTGCAATTCTTCATTTTCCTCATTTTATTTACTATTTAAAGTCTTACATTTACAGATTTATATATATGTTGCACGTTTTTTCCCTTGAAGATTAACAGGAGTCTTATGCAACTTCGACAAATATGGTCATAATGCTAATAATACTAACAAAACAACTTATTTAAAATGGAAGAGTTAAAATGAATGAGGAAACATGTAAAAAAGAAAAAAGTACTTTCGATAGAAAAGAAGACGTCTTTGTGTTAATAGCTTCAGAAAAAATTTGCACAACTCTACGTGTTCATCAACACAGCATGAAAACCACCTTCTGTCTAATTAAGATTTGTGCAACACCAATCATTTCGATGAAGATTCATGGTTTAGTGGTGTATAACAGAAATTTACAGTCTAGACTGGTTTATTTAGTAAATTTGCCTTTTTCTCATTCTAATTCGGAAGTATTAGTCTTAACAATATAAATGTCAATTTCTTGTAATAACTTTTAGAGAACCTGCAAGATGTCTATTTCCAAAAACGTTTCATTTCTGTAAGTTAAAAAGTATCAGTAGATTAGTGTCTAGGAACAATGAAATCTCAGCAATCTGTAGGAAATGTCAGACCTCCATGTGAAAAGTGCATTATTAGAAAAATCATTATATTGAGCTATTCATCATTGAAACGTGAGGTATACCTGTAGTGCAGGTTGTCAAGCTTACTCGATATCACAAAACACGTTTCACCAATCATACCTTATTGCAAAGGAAGGAATTTAAATCAAATAGTATTAATTAAATCCTTAAGATTTAAGCATGGTAATGGAACTTCACACATGCATGTGAGAATCAACAATGAATAGACATTAATGCATACCAATGAACTATTTGGGACCATTAAAAATGCCCTTTAGGGTAAATAAGTGTGACCTCATAAATACATAATTATAAATAAAAAGACTATCTCAAATATTAAAAAATAGAAGATATCTGCCTAATAAATACAAACAGGAAATTTGAAGCATTTTTGAACGAAAAATGCCTTTGACTAACATCTGGATTTTTTTTCTTATTTTATAATTAAATTCAAAGCGTCTTCGTAATCAAATTCGATGGCGAATCAAATAAACCTTTTAAAAGTATTGCAAGTAGAGATAATGAAGTAGTTTAAAATCGACGAAGAATTGAATTGAATGAAAAATATTTTCGGCAGTAAGAAGGCTATTAGTGTGATGGGCACGGAAGTCTTTTGGCGCATATAGTGGATTTGGTGAGATTAGGACTCAATGATGCACTCACATCGTTTTGCTGCAAGTGCCTTGCTAGACAATAGAAATTGGTAATACTCGCTGAAAAGAATTTAACTGTGCAACCCTCTTATTTGAGGATAAAAAAATATTTTTGGATTTAATATAATATTTTTTAGTTATTTTCAAGGTGAAATTTAGATCTTGTTATTAGAGTAAATTTTAAGATGTCGGACGAGATGGGTCAAAAACTACCGTCATAATGTGCTTGGCAGGTATTCACGTGATCTTAATGAGATTGACTAGGAACAAATTTTCACCGACATAAACAATGCAAGCAAGTTAGATTTGTACTATTATATTAGTTATAATGAAGGTTCTAATTAAAATTATATATATACATACATATACATTCATGGACAAAAAAATTAGCGTACCAAGTAGGATTCGTCAAAATGAAACGAAATCTTACATACGTAATAACAACTTTGATATAAGTACTTGAAGAAAAAGGATCTTTCATTTCAGAGAAAAAGACAATAGAACGGAGGATTTAATACTCTGTTGAATCCCCTGTAGCACGAATGTATGATGCGATACGATAGGGCATTGAGGCATACACGTTCTGTATGATGTCTTGAGAAATTTCTTTCCATATTTGCTGTAACCTTGCCTCTAGTTCATTCAAACTCGTGGGATGAACAACTCGCCGTTCCAAATGATCCCAGATATGCTAGATTGGATACAAATCTGGGGATCGGACAGTCCAAGGAAGGGTAGTAACAGTGCGGAGACAGTCTTGTGACACCCTTGCCGTGTGAGCCCGAGCATTGTCTTGTTGTAAAATGGCTCCTGGAAGCCGTTGCATGAGTAGCAACACATGTGGTTGCAGGATGTCATGGACATACCGCTGGACTGTCATGATGCCACGGATCAATACAAGGGGTGACCGTGTATTGTAGGCAATGACACACCATACCATGACACCAGCTGTGGGAGCTTTTTGTCGCTGTAAAGCAAAGGCAGGATTGAGGCATTCACCACGGGGTGTTCACATATGAACACGATTGTCATCACTGCTGAGATTGAATCTGTATTTGTTGCTAAAGACGACCTGGTTCCATTCCACTGCAGTCCAGTTTCCTCGTCGCGGCACCACTCCAAATGGAGGCGTCGATGGGTGGGCGTCAAGGGCAAGTCACGTAATGGGTGCTGCGATCCCAAATGTCCTTCAGCCAGGTGCCTTGGTATGGTTCGAGAAGACACAGGGGCCCCTAGTGAAGGTGGTACCTGTGCCTGGATGGCGGCCGATGAAGGAGTTGACTGTATGCCTGCATTTCTTACGATGTGGTGGTCTTCTCGACGACTGGTCTGTCGAGGGCGTCCTGAGCCTGGTCTTCGTGTAAATGATATCTCTCGGATTCACTGGTCTCAACACCTCCTCACAACACAATCAGAGTGGCCTAATTGACGAGCTACTCGCCAAGCTGACCACTCAGCTTCCATCATGCCGATAATTCTCCCTCTCTCAAACTGCGACAGCTGCTCATATTGTCTTCGAAAATGGCGTAATGGCATGTCTACCTCATCTCTACCTTTGTAAACGATTCAGCACACTCAAACAAGCTTTGGTTACCTGTTTTATACTCCACGGAGAACAACGTTAAACACCCTCTACGGGCTATACGTAATGCGTAATCACGATTTATTTCTAATAATTTGCATATCTCATCGACATTACCTTCATGCCAAATTTCGTAACGGTCCCGGAATTATTTCTTGATGCGCTAATTTTTTTTGTCAATGAATATATATATATATATATACATACATATATATAATGTTAATAAAATAATTCATTAAAGTTAAAAGTAGATCACTCAAAATTTAAGGGTATCGGCTTAGTGAAATTCGATTTTTACCTTTTTTTATAATATTAAATATAAAATGAAAATAAAAAAATATCAAAATTTTATCTTTCCAGTGATGTATTACTCTAGCTCATTTGAAAAAAAGCAGAAGTGCTGGATTTTTTTTTTTCGTCCTTTCTTATAGCACTTTGCAACTTGTTCTCCATTTAAATAGTCGACAAATGTAACGGCCCCCCTCATGACGTGGCACTTCATTTACTGCATTACATATATTATGATTTCTGTTTAAATTTTTTTAATTTTCTTACTATAGAAGAATTGGCATCTATAAAATAAATAGTAACTTTTTTTACTTTTCTCTTAACGATTTAATTGTTATTTCCGTAATTTTTAAATATCGGGGATAATAGCAAATATTGCTTTAAATCCCATAAAAATTGTCAGCCATTTTTAAATTATCTTCGTGTATATGGTTTTGTACTCTTAGATTACACTTTATTTTCTTTAGCTAATAGAATTTTACTGATATAAAAACTTAGTTAACGTAGGAAATAATAACAAAGTGTCACACTTTATGTAGAATTGAAATTCATCCAGGTAATCACTGTGTGAAAAGTACTGTGGAATTAGATGCAAAGATAATTATCTTTATCGACAGATAATAGAAACTATCCAATTATAAAAATGCCAGAAAATGAAATAGAAAAGAGAATATAAGACTTAAGGATTCTCATGAGCCAGAAGGTGATAATAATTCTAGAAACACGAATCTACAATCTAGAACAAAAAAAAAAGGCACACCAAGAAGCAGTTGTTAGATAGAGACAAATTCTGTATAGAGTAGGAAATGATTGAAATTTCAGAAAAATTGAATGTTTGATTTCAGAGTTACATAGTTATAGCATTACGAGCTCAATAAGGTGTTGACCCATCTCTAGCCTGAATGCAAGCTCCCACACGGCGTGATAAAGCTCTCTAATGATCGACAGCGGTATTTCTTGCCAAATTGGCTCCAATTGTCGGGCTAGGTCATCAACATTCCCTGGTAAATGCAGTCGCTTTCCCATCCTATCCCAGACATGTTCATTTGGAGAGAGATCTGGCTGACCAAGGGAGTGTTTGATAAAATGTAAGTCAGTTCATAGCAATACTTGCCGTATGTGGTCTGGCATCATCTTTCTGAAGAATAAGGCCAGGGTGCTGCAAAAGGAACGGTAGCAAAATAGAATGTCGTCGAAGTACTGCTGTGCTGTAAGTGTGCTTCTAATGACGAGCAAAGTGGTCCGGCCATCAAGGGAAATGGCACCCCAAGTAATAACTCCTGATTGAGGGCCAGTGTGGCGTGCAATAGTAAAGGCAGGATCGGCACGCTGCCCTGAGAGTCTCCATACACGTCTTCGATGATCGTCAGGACACAGATAGAAGCGGGATTCGTACCTAAACATCCCCAGTCAGCGTCCCCAGTCAGCTTCATTCCAACCTGATCGAGCTAAGCACCACTGTAATTTTGCTCGACAGTGTGCAGATGTGAGTGGCAGGTGGCGTAGTGGTCGGTACGAGTGTAGATTTCACTCTGTCAGCAGTCTGTGAATGGTCATGATGGTCACTCGTGTGCGGGTCGTACGTCTGATGGTTCAAAGCGATGAATCAGTGATCAGTGGCTGCTGATATGACAATCACTCTGTCCTCCCCATCTGTTGAGGCCCTAAGTCGACCGCTACCATCATAACGCCAAAATCTGTCAGTGTCCCCCCATTCTTGCCAGCATCTTCTGATCTCTTCATTGCATCGACCCATATGACGAATGATTCTGCGATTTGCCCAAACTGCCTTTTCAATCTAATGATACGACCTCTTTAAAACTCTAACAGTTGCTCGTGTGCGCAATTACGATGCGCTGTAGCTTCCGCTATTCATTTATTGGAAACCAAATATTAATCATTTGCAATTTCGGTCTAAATATCTTTTCATATGAAATTTCATTACAATCTGGTGACTCATTCTTTGTGCGTCTTTTTTTCTGTTATAGATTGTATTAAATATAACTTCTTAATCAGCTATAAATGTATCAACCAAATTTTAAAATGCGATTTTCTTAAGACATGGGTTTTCAGTTTCATGCTTCTTTTCACAACGTTTTTCTGTATTTCACTTGCTGTGTGTGGGGGTCATCAAATTTTTGATCTTTAATTTAACCAACTTCCCATCAAGCTAGAGCTCTGAAAATTTGGGAATCTTTCTCACTCGCCTAACAATACAATATTTAGACATTTGTGATAAGTCTTAACTAATATTTCCTTATTTTTTTTAATAACGGAGTTTGTGTAATAAAGTGAAGCCTTCCATGGAATATATATTGAAATACTCAGAGAGAGATTGATCTTAAAGACGAGAAAGATATGAGGTTTGTTTACAAAGTTTTTACTAATATTTCAATAATTTTTTTAATAAACTTTGCCACCATTTAAAAACGTTGTTTCAAAAAACGTTGGTTTTTATCTCGAATTATTCTTAGTATGTATGACTCTTAAGATTTCAGTTCTTCAATGATATTTTTATAATGTATTACATAATATACTTTAACACAGATGTTTGATGATTGTTTGGGAATTATTTATTTTAGAAGTGAAACTGCTCAAAACTGCTAATTTATGAATGATTATAAATAAATATTTAATAATAATTTTTCATTTTTACTTAAAAAGAATTTGATGGGTTATAGTATGTAAAACATGCTATTCTAACTTCCGTAAAAAAAATATCATAATTCTATCTTTCACCATTTGGAAGAAGAAGGTACATAAATTTGGTAAATTTAATATGGAAGACATAGGGCTTTCACGGTTCTCTTAAAGAATTCAAAGTAATTTTAAAAAATCTTTAAATTGGTAAAAGTATAATATTCAAGAATATCCAAGAATATATATTATATATGTAAATAATTAAAAATTAAGTAATAAAACCAGTTAGTGTTTAAGTAATAAATCCAGCTTTAATGGATATTTTTTTTGTATTGCAACAAAATTAAGCAAATCACAAACCATATATTTTATAATGAATTTAATTTTTCTTTTGATCTCCTTTCAAATATTTCATTTTTATAAACCTTTTTAAAAACATATTTTGTTGATGAGATTAGTTTGGCCAATAATTCTAGAATAATCCAGACGTATAGTTTATAGTATTTTACAACATTGAAAATATTATACTCTTGTATTTTGACTTTTAAATTTTGGTTTTTTTTATCGTTTTTTTATAACTATATCTTTCTTGATATTTCTGGTAGTGATCAATTTATTTTTTCAATTAATTTAATTTTTTCCTGAAATTTCTATCGTATATGTTTTATTGTGAAATATGAATGTTTATTTATATTTATTTTTCTTTGTATACGATGTTCTACTTGTTTATTTTTATGATTTATATATATATATACATTTCCCTTATTGGTAATTTAATGATATCTTACATATTGTTTTACTTAGAAAAAATGGCTTCCTAATTTGATTTTGATTTAAATATTGCTATTTAATTACGCATAAATATCAAATTATATATATATATATATATATATATATAACACATCGATCAATAACTCCCGAGACTAACCCAGAGATGGCGCTCGTAGTAAACCAGTAACCAGGTCTTTCTAGAGTACTAACCTTTGCTTGAAACGTGTCAAAATTTTAAGTCGATCTGACCAGGAAAAAGGTTTTTTGAAGTGAAGTGAAAAAGGGTTTTTCCAAGTGGCTGCCGCTATTGCTTTCGATGGAACAAAAACAGCAACGAGTCGATGATTCAGAAAGCTGTTTATCGCTATTTACTCGCAACAAAAAAGATTTCTTGCGAAAAAAAAAAAAAAATTTGGAAAAGCATTGGAACGATTGTATCACCCTAAAAGGTGATTAACAAAAGGTGTTATGTTGATGAATAAAAAAAAAATTTGCAAAAAAAATGTTGTTTTCAATGTTAGACTCGGGAGTTATTGATCGATGTGTTATATATATATATATATATACATGCATACATATATATATATTTATATATATATATATATATATATATGTGTGTGTGTGTGTGAGTGTGTACCATCGTCATACATTTCAGTAATGGAGCATCATCATAAAAATTTCCAACCACGAATTCCAGTCTAAATTTTCTGCTACTCCATCCTCCATTTCCTGTAAGACCATTTGATCCTTCTTCAAAAAATTAAGCTTCTCAAATATTCTCTTCCTGTTCATATCATCTGCTCGATTAGCATAGGCAACACAATTGTCCTTTAATTTCTATCCCCTGGATTCTTTATTCAATTTATTGCTCCTTGTAACCGAGGCTTCACAATGTTCCAAAGAGTTTGGAAATACAGGTATGCAATTGTTTTCTGCGGGAATCCTTATTTGATCTATTTTTCTTTCAGTAAGAAAGTTTTTCATGTTTTTTTTTTTCCATACATGTTTATATAAACCAAAAAACTCGGCTACTTCGGGGTGAGTACTGGAAAAAATCATTCATCCCCATTCCAGTAACAAGACAAGTGCCTGTTTGGCTGAAGTTAATAACTAAGGCTTAATTTAAGGATATGGCGTATATTGAAAGTATTCAGTAAGTAATGATAGGGCTTATTCTTGATTAATTCTATCTATTTTCCAGAAAAACATTTTATATATATATATATATATATATATATATATATATAT
>BMAW01028555.1:161843-212964 GCA_019974015.1 Nephila pilipes | reverse complement strand
TATATATATATATATATATATATATATATATATATATATATATATTAAAAATAATTATATATATATATATATATAATTATTATTATTATTACAACAATAAATATTATATTTGCAAAATATATATTTTGCTTGTTTCGTATATGCTAATATAATAACACTTTTCTCTTATGTGAAAAGATTATTTTTTTAGAAAACAATAAAAAAATTTTAGTGCTGCTTCCTGATTTATATTAAACATAATGACTGAATAATTTATAGAAATGTTTGGTGATAGTAACTAACAAAATAGTATTATACTCGTATTATAAAATACAAGTATGTTAAATAAAATGATAATTTACTTGTCATATACTTTTACATGAAATTGGAAGAGTAATATGCATATCTAATATTAATTACAGATTTAAATTACTTTCTTTAACAAAACGAAGAGAAAATGAAAAAAAGAAATATTATGAATATGAGATTATGTTGGCTTAAGGTTATAGTTCTTCATTGATCTATAAAAATGAAAATTAGAAACTAATTTCTTTCAATTATTTTGACTTCAAAATGTTTTTATACATATTCAAAATTGAATATTTAATTACAGATAAGGAGTTTCAGATAGAAATTTTTAGAAATTCTAATGTTCATGTGTATATATTTACGTATATGCTGAAAGTTATTTTTAAAATTGTCAGAATCCTAATAGAAAAAAATCTCTTAAAGTTATTATTAACTTTTTTTAATTTGTATATGTGTGTATGTTTAGTAGGAAATTTAAAAGAATGATATTTAATAACAATATATATATAGAAAAAATTTACGACGAAAAATGTCGAATACTAAAAAAAAAACTTCTATCATTAAATCCCAAAAAATAAACTTATTTAAAAATAAAGGAAAGAAAAGAAAAAAATTAAAAACTAGAAAAGTATATGTAGTGAAATAGCAGTAGAATATTGAAAAAGATCGTTTAGAAATGAACAAAATGGATATAAAGCTATGTAAAGCCCCCTCTTGATTCGAAAAGGGCTCTCTACTTAAACATGTTTTAAAAACAATGCAAAGGTACATCCCTAATACAGCAAAATGAGGGAACAATGTCAGCAACTATCAAAAATTAGAGAACTAAAGAAAAGAGAATCAAACAAAATTTCTCATCTAAATAAAAAATAAGTGAAACCTACAATTTAAGGAATAACATTCTCTAATATAAAAATATAATTTAAATTAAGAAATAAAACTCTAGAGTATAACTCACTTATATTTAAACACCATAAATTACGCAACTTTAGTCGTAGACTTAAAATAAGAGCCATCAAAAAATCAAATCATTAAACATGATAGTATCGACCTATGTAAGTGCGAATGAAAATATTAAATTTAAAAATTCGAAAACTTAGAAGAATAATTTTTAACTAAGATCTTAAAAATATTAAAACTTAAAAAAATAGGACCAAATATAAATAAAACACAAAAAGATATTTGTCCCTTTTCATAATTTTAAAAATTAGTGTCTTTTATAAATTTTATATATTTGAATTTTTTTTAAAAAAAACTGTATTGTGTAATCAGCCTGAACACAAGTATGAGAGGATTTATTTGAATGATTTTGAAAATCTGAATGTGTATTAACTAATATGATATTCCTACTACCCATAATACATGTCAGATCATAGTAGTCGTACTAGAAAAAAAAATATGAAATGAAATATAAAAAAAAAAATAGTTCCATGTTAATTTCATAGCACCAAATTCTTGAGACCAAAATGTTCTTTGAGCAGTTTCAATTTAAAATGAATGATTGAAAACTTTTCAAAGAATAGTATTAAAAAAAATCACTGCTTGATTATCTATAAAAGTTTTATTTTATACTGAAGTACTTACTAAGTAGTAAAGAATTATACTTAAGTACAACTGTAACATCAAAACGAAACATTTTCAAAGTTCGTGCTTTATTGACACTTTATGCATCATTTACACTTTTGCACACATGCATTATTAAGAGATTTTTCTTATAGAAATTAATTAAATATACCAAACCACTGACGAAAAATGTTTAATATATATGTGTTGTGCTACTGGTACTATTTTTACATGTTTGAATTATCTTAAGTTTGAAAGTTTTTGCTGATATGATAGCTTTAAGTTATTCCTTAATGTTAAGAACTTCTTTCGATTAGGATTCACATATCTGGGACATTTTCCCCGTAAGAAATTCACTCTATTAACAGAATTATATCACCAAATACTTTGTTGTTATTTTTGATTCGCCGATTCAGAAGGTTCTAGATCCAGTTCGATTATTCCCAACGAAACATAATGTTACTAACATGTAATACGTGTAATGTTCTCTTTGAAAACTGGAAAAATATGTGTTACAATTTTCATCAATATAGGGTGTTGCGCCATTGTCTAAGTTAATATTTGCTGATCGTTTTTGTTACTGAAGGAAAACTTAATAATTTATTTCATTTTTTACGCTAAAAATATTGAATAAGATACTTCATTTTTTCAAATCTTCGACGAATTACGTGACGGTAGTGATGCCACAACTTCTAAACCTTTTAATAAGCTTTATGTCAAGATATAAAAAGGGTAACTAGTGTCTGTAATTGATACTAAATTGTTTATTGTTGCTGAAAAGCACGAAGATTCTCTACACTTTGAGGAAAATGTTAACTTTCTAAAAAGGACTTTTCTCATAAAATTATTTTATCTAAATAACAACAACACAGCTGCAGGTCTTCACAAATTCCGAATGAAGAAAAATGTTAGAAGTGAGAAAAATGTCCCATATTGGCTCTCACTAAATGATTAAAATATTTGGGGAAACAGGGAGACTCGACATTCTTTCTAGCAGAGGATGAGATCAAATGGGCAATTGCAGTGTCGAAGATTGATTATTGCTGCAGTAGATTTATCAAGTCAGTTCTCATACGGAAATACAAGTTTGTTGGGTATTGTAAATGAAGTCTACCTGCCGATTTCCAAGGTAAGAAAATTGATACGTAACATATTGTCCACTACTATCCTAATATGTCTTCCTCTAAGTTTCAAAAATTAATGAAACCGTAAATGGGATAAAGAAAAATAAATAATTATTAGTTTTAAGAAACATTTAACTAGTACATGATTTCACATCATATGCAACCTAAATCTTATCATTAACAATCAAAACTGTTTCAAAATTTTAAAAAAAGGAACACATTAGTACTTGGATGTTTTTAAAACTTTAAACAATAGTATTCCTCATCACCAGCCACAAGTAGATGTAAGTCAAAATTTAAATTGTGCAAAGACATAAACGTGTAGGTATAAGCAAATAAAAGTACTAAGTGAGAGAAGAAAAAATAAATAAAAAAATTGAAGCAACTGTGTACTATGTGAATAATTAAAAAAAACCTTATATAAAATTACACTGTATTTTCTAAAGGCAATAAATTACAATTGATATATTTGAAAAAATGCTGACAAAATTACTCTTTATTCATAATTTAAGAATATTAATCAAACTTTTATTCTCATTAAGAAAAGTGAATTGTTCTACACAAATCATAGACAGTTGCCAGCTAAAAAATATCAATCAGCTCTAAGCAGAGTTGAATTACCATCACAAATAAAAGATAAAAGATATTTTAACAATTTTTTCTTTTTATCCCATTTTTCATTTGTCTTCTTCCAAACTACAAATTAAATACGAATCCCCAGAATCGCAAATAAAAGCGATAAATATTATTCATACCCCGCTAACAGAAGTTGCAAAGGAAACCCCAAAATGTTGCATTAAAAAATAAAATTTAGGATGTAAAGGAATTAAATTTAAAGCATGCATGTCCACAGAAATTAGATCGATCAGCTCAAATTCTCCCATTTCTTCAGACTCGATTTAACAACTCTCAGAAGAAAAAAAAAATCCGTAGCAGCAACGAATATAAAATCCAATAGAGTATTTAAAAAATTGTTATTACAATTAAATTTATTTAAATATAATTCATTAAAAAACAGGGACAAGCAAAGACAATTCTAAAGTAATTAGTGAAAATAGAGGATCTGCTTAGTTCTTTTTGTACTTTTCCAGTAATAATTGTGCTATTGAACATTAAAAAAACTACAAGTACAATATCATTTGGAAGTGTCTAAGAAAGCTGGAGGTAAAAAAAATTCTCCCTTTTTTCCTTTCAATGATAGGAGCAAGGAAATAAATACAGTTAGCAACCGTAAATTTAAAAAAAAACAGACAGAAGTCAGGAGACAAAAGAAAAACAAGTGCAGCTTTTTTCGCGGAAAAACCAAGAATCTATTTTAAATTACGTTTACCATGTTGTATGTATAAGATATGCCACCTGATACCCAACGGATAGTGAATAAACTTTTCACCTCTTAGGAATACACCGGACCACATTCCTTCATACACACGCATCTCATTAAGTACTAACCCTTACACTATTGAAGAATAACGACCCCTAAGATTACACATTCCTACTTTTCATTTTTTGAATCTGTTTTCAAAGCCCTTTCCAGAATAGACAAAATCATGAACTTTAAAACTGTCCCATTCATGACAGCTCGAAATATTGATAAGTTGGGGATGAAACTGTCACTCTAACCACACGTCAACTTACGACAACTCGAAACTACCACGTTCATGTGGTAATACCTATACTGCTGCACTTTGAAAGAGATAGTACCAATAACAGAATTTGCAACCCCAGTGTAATTGGAGGAATAGTAATTGGCTAACATGCTTAAGGCAAATTCTATGACTCCTCAATGAATGTTAATAGTTAAGAATGGCGCAGTTGAACTTTACATTTTCCGCTTTTCTTTTCCTCCTACTATGTTAGACCCCAGCAAGAGTTTAAAAATTAAATACACTCAACACACCACGATGCAAGAGTAAAAATGTGGGAAACAACACCTAACAAAATTGAAATAATGATAATGAGTCAATATATATATATATATATATATATATATATATATATATGTATATATATGTATATATATGTATGTATGTATTTCATATATATATATATATATATAATATAACCTGTAACTTTGTATGTATAATAATAATAATATGTATATATAACTAATACGTTTTTAAACAGTCGAAAATCAAATGATATAATACATTCCTTCCCTCCTTACCCTCCCTCTCAATAGGAAAAAACCAAATTAAGCATAAAATTGAAAATGGAAGCAGATATTTATAGTGATACTTAAAATACTATTTGAATTAAGAACTGAATCGCAACATTGCATGAATAGAAATTTACCGACATCGCTAAATTGCGTACAATCCCAACATTAATAAATGTCATACAATCGCTATGCTATCTTCCTTTTGTAGGCCAAAACTACAGGAAAAACACCTCTTACGACTAATTAGCATCAAAGTGTTTTAGTAAAATTTAAAACTATATCCGAAAAGAGAAAAAAATATTCTTCAATTCAATGGTATCTTGCCAACTGAAATGTGTGTGAGCGTAAATTGCTTAACGGACTAATTAATTCGCAATCAAATCACACATCGGGAAAAATAAAGTTTTCGAATTACTTAGAAAGTGCATGTAAAAATAAACACATATAAATAAATTTGACACAATATGAAAGTCAAAAAAGACAAAAGTGTAGACATAATT
The DNA here is from genome assembly GCA_019974015.1 of Nephila pilipes. Lineage (NCBI taxonomy): Eukaryota > Metazoa > Arthropoda > Arachnida > Araneae > Nephilidae > Nephila > Nephila pilipes. The sequence continues at coordinate 207,331 of BMAW01028555.1, read as the reverse complement.
ATAAACGCCGTATAAACGGCATAATGATTAGTATTTTCAAAAACACAGGACATCTCGAAAAGAAAACAAGCACACACAGAAAAATAAGCAGGTTCTATGCAAGCAAACCATGACAAGAACGGGAAGAAATGAATGTAGCCTTGAGGTTATACTACAAAACAAAACGAAAATTTCTAAATTTTCTCACAAATAGCCTTCGCAAAATAAAAGTAGGAAGAAAACAAAAGACATAGAATACATGAATAGCACATATTAAATATATTTGGATAAATAAAAATCACTAGAATTCTAGATTCGAAGGTATCTCAAATTCTTGGTCTTGAAGTAGAAAAAGAAATTGTAAAATAAAAATATTTAGCACATATAGTCACTGAACGCAGCATTGTCCTGTTTTCATTTGATCTGGGTGTCGCCAAATAACGCTTTGTGTCAATTCAAACGAAGCTTATCTCATGCTATCTACCACAAAGAATCCGATAGCAAATTTAAATGTGAATGAATTGAGAGGAAATTTATTGCTCCACATTACACATGTAAATAGATTCAAGACGCACCTGTAAAATTGTGAGTGAGAACAGAAATAAGTAATATAATTTCCTCCTTCTCGTATGTATCGTTGAGAGAGCGCATTTTTTCCCTTTTTATTTTTTGAAGTTAATGCAAAAATTTGAAATAAAAACCAACGTTTTTAAAAACAACGTTTTTATATGGTGGCAAAGTTTATTAAAAAATTATTAAAATATTAGTTAAAACTGGTCGCAAATATCTAAATATTGCATTGTTAGGCAAATAAGAACGGTTCCCAAAATTTCAGAGCTCTAGCTTGATGGGAAGTTGGTTAAATTAACAATAGACAATTTGATGACACACTGATACACATACATACAGACACACACCAAGTGAAATACATAACAACGTTAAAACTAACTAAAATTAATTAATCCGGTAAATTAAATGGTTGGAATACAGTTTAGTCAAACCACTCTTGGAGACAAGAATTATTTGGCGGTATTTTGCCAAATATTGCTAAATTGGTCCGCGAGGCGGACTTAACATTCAGCCACCGCCAAAAAAAAAAAAAAAAATTCGCCAAGTTTGGCAATTATTCAAATTGCGCCAAAATATTGGGCTAAACTGCATTATTTTAAAAAAAATATGAGTTAAAACTTGTCACAAACGTCTAAATATTGCATTGTTAGGCGAGTACGAACGATTCCCAAAATTTCAAAGCTCTAGCTTGATGGGAAGTAGGTTAAATTAACGATCGAAAATTTGATGACACACACACACTCACACACACACACCAAGTGAAATTCAGAAAAACGTTGTAAAAATAGCCGTAATCATTCCTCTAATTTGTTTGCACCTCTTTAATCTCTCCAAAACTTGACTCAGTATTCATTAGATGCAAGCATTTTAAACGCACTTTGTTGGTGTCATGCGATTTACATGGCTATGTAATATTTTCCTGCCGACATAATATTATGACTCTTAAAATTCAATAAATAATTTTAAATGGACCTGTAAATCCTGGCTGAAGCTTAACCGTAACTTTAAATTTGTCCAAAAGGAAATCGTTCATAAAAAAATTATCTATCGTATAATCATAGTAACGTTTTTAGACCCAACTGACCATTTGAAATGTATGTATCTTCTTGATGTAATAGATTTTCGTGAATCCTTTTGAAAACGGCATCAAGAGATGGGAGTAACTCTTCGATATACTGTGATTTATCCTTGTCTTCAATACATTCTTCACTGATAGTAGTAAACTAATCAAATGTTCCGACCGAATGCGGATTCCTATTTTGAGATAATGGGAATTTTTTAATCTAACGTCAAAAAATAATACCATTTATTAAAAAACACACCATTTATTTTTCTGAATAATGAAAAACGTCGGATGATTATATTGGGATTTGGATTTTGAAATAATATAAGCGGAAAGTAAATCCTCAGTCTGTGTTCTAAGCTATTAGCATAAGTTAAAAGGAACGTTTAACAAGAGTTTCTTTAACGCAGTTTCTTGGCATAAGAGACGAAATTCTTTTTATGAAAGAGGTGGGGGGTAAAGAATGCGTAATGGGTATATTTGAAAAATGCAGAGATCAAAATAGTTTTATTTGGCAGAGACGAGTGTTTTTCTTAATTCAGCTGGCTTATCAGAATTATTTTGTATTTAGAAACATTTTTTTCCATTATGGCTCAATCGTAATTTTTGGTGATATTAAATCGTATTCTTTTCTCCTTATTTTATCATAAAATACTATTTGAGCTTAAATGCTAGAATGATAGAGTTATGGATTTTTAGTGTGAACATTATAAACCTGACAAAAAAGAATAATACATTTCTGGGATCCTTTGAATGCAAAATTTAAATTTTTTGTTAAATGCTATTCTCAGGCCTATAGAATCTGTTCTGCTTATCGAATTTTGATGAAACTTGGAATATGTGCTATATAGACCATGCGAAAACACAATTAAATGCTCTACTTTGTAGAATTTTAAATAAAACTAAAACGTAGAGAATCATAAATTAAGTAAAGTTCCTTGTAAATAAAAATTCCAACTTATAATATGTGCGGCAAATTAGTTTGTATAATCACACACAAATGTTTTCAGAAGTTTTCCTTAAGCTAGTCCACCACTCTAGTCCTAACGATTTATTTTTAATTATTTCTAATGGTTCGATTTAATTCGCAAAAATTTTGTAATTTTAGTCAAGTAGCGCCAATATATGATTTGTATCATTATAAATTAATGCTAAAATTACTGTCTTTTCTTTAGTGGTTAGTTTTGAGATCGCGACATGTCCTATTTATAATAGAAGAGTCACTTTAAATCCACATCTTTATTATTAAAATTAACACATATTATGGTTGCAAATTTCAGTTAAATAGCAGAGGTGAGATTTTGATGGAATTAGAGGTTTGTATTTACCTTAACAGGAAACATAATGGAGCAATGTGTCAGTCACTGGTGGTGAAAAATAATAAAAAGTTATTGAAGTATGAAAAATGTGGAGAAATCTTTTAAAATTTAAGAGTTAAATGAAAATTCCCCTGGAACAAGTCATAGCTTGCTCCGTTCGGCTGGAATTCTTAAGAAATTAAACATTCATTGATCCGGAACTTAGGGTAAAACAAGAAATTACCTCATGCCCATAGGAACTGTATTTGAACTATATCAGCGCTGTATCAATCCATTCAAAATTTAGAGAGTATAACAGCTATTACATGGTGATACACAAACTCGATTAACATTCTCACTAAAATTTAATGCACAAATAAATGTGGATAACCCTTTTTCCTGGAATATTCAGAGGAGCTATCAAGGTCATTTTTATTTAAATAAACAACTGTCGGATTCTTCGAAAGAGAATCCAAATGTTGTTCAATAAGTTTCATTGCATGCATCAGTGGTAACGGTATGGTGTGGATTCACCCCGGATTTCAGGAAAGAGCGATATTTTTTGAGGAATCAACACCTGCAGGCCCCAATACATGTTCCGTAAATGGAATCATGTATCGTAATATGTTACCAAGTTTTTTGATTCCAGAGTTGCAACAGCCAGGTTGCCTTCAAAGTACCGGCTTTATGCAAAATCCTGTAAAACCTAATAATATTCGCTCAGTCCAAACTTTTTCAAAACGCCATTTAACAAAGACCGTGTAATAAGTCATTTTTTCAAACAATATAACCAACATTTTCGTCTGATTTTCGCACCATGTCATTTTTATCAGAGAGGGTTTTTTAAAGTCTCTGAGACCAAAAGGCAGATGCCAAACAACATTAGATCTGTGGAACAGTATTACATTTCATATCCTCTAAATCACGCAGGACAATTTACGTTATCAAGTAGAAAACACAGCTTTCAAAGTGGAATACATGATTTAAAATAATAGAAGTTTCGTTGAGCGTGAGTAATGCTGATTTTGTTTATTTGCCAATAAAGTGACTCTTTTTTTTTACTTTTGTTTGTTGACGCAGATTGTATCATTATATATTATATCCTCTCTTTTTTCTACATTGTTTGAAGCTGTAGAAGCACCCGAGCTATAGAACCACTCTGAATGAATGAATTTTAATATTTATATCAATTAAAAATGCTTAGCTTGATTTATTTAACAAAAATATCTGAAAAAAATCACTTTAGTTACAGTACTTATTAACCAAAATTGTAACCATTTTTTTTTTAAATTTTTCGCGGCTTACATCCCTTGTTTTATATGCTAATGAAATCATGTTTAGTTATTAGCCGTAGAACCGACTCTGGATTCTTCTGAATAGGCGAATTTTATTTACGATAAACGTATAGTTTTTGTATATTTGAACACATTTCTTTTGACGAATTCATTTCAGTAAAGAAGAAGCATTTGATGTCAATAACCCTGCAGTAAAAACGTAAGAAATTCTACAGTCAGAGGGAGGTGGAGTCAAATTGACCTACCAGATAATTAAAACAATTTAAAGAATTCTTTAATTACATAATTATTTGGTAAGAAATATATTTGAATGAATGAAATAAACTTAGCGGAAGTAATTCTTGTAACAGTGCTTCAACTTATTGTGGTTGCGATCGTTGGAACGGGTTCCGTTTGGGGGAAGTTTGGGGAAGTTAATCATTTTTTGAAGACTTCGCTAAATTTTGTGCTTGTGTTCAAGTTCTTAACTAAATATGTGTCGGCGACTCTAATCATTCAGTTATCTTACGTTAATTATTTCCATTGACAAAACAACGCGTCTCTAATTTCTTAATATTCAGTTCAGATTCATCAACTTATTTTTCCGAATCTGTATTAAGCATCCTAGCTGAAAAGAAAGCTTCACCGTCATCCTCATTTGAGAAAAATTATTTTTTAAATCTCTTGAATTAATTCGACATCTTTCAGATAAAATAAATGAAACGTTTTAGATGAGTCGGGTTGGCCATATTCCAAAACTGCATCGTTAAATGGAATGTTGAATTCGATTGACGTATTATACAATTTGAAGAATAGCATGAATATCTTTACTCATATTTGACGAAATCGAAATAATGCGCACACAATCTGTTATGTTTGATTATCTGTTATGTTTGATTAAACTAGTTGTTAATTAAATAATTAATGTAGTGTAATTAATGGAACTTGTCATACATGTTGCTGGGTCAAACTGAAGCAATGTTCCCACTAACGAGTTAAGGAAATGCAAATCAAATTATTTTTAAATCCATAATAGATGGTTGTCTGAAAGGAATTCTACTTTTTGTTGAAATTAGCATATTTATCGAGGTAAATAATAAATTAATGTTTATTATTTTAGACGAATCGAGAAAAATTGAGATATTTACTTAAAAAATTCAAATTAAGCAATTAAATTCAATGTGCTATAATGAAGTAAAGTTTTATTCATCACTATCTTATTTTTTTAAAAAAAATCACTTTTGGAAATATCTGCTTAAATGCTTTATTTTTCGACTTCAATACAGGTTTTATTTTGAAATAAAAACAATGGAAGTCGCATTTTTAATAATAAATATCAAATAATTATGTAAGACTAGTAAAAAAATGAGTTTTAGAATGGTATTCTTAATATTTCGTGGTAGTTAAAATACCATTAAAATACTTTCATAAACTTTTACACACAAGTAAAAATGTGAAGTAGTGGTACTCAGATATATATGCTTTCAAATTTACAGCAACAAATTAAACTTCGTACAGTGTAAAAAAGAATTATCTTGATATCTAGACTTAAAAAAACAAAGTTTTGGTGGTGAAATTGCATTTCTGCTTAGACAGAATAAGTTTGGGAATAAGTAAATGTTTACACTAAGTCCTGTATCTCTTTAATATACTGTTATTTTTCCGATTTGAAGAGTGATGTATTTACTCAATTTTAATGGCGTTGGAACATGAGCATTCAGACAAGAAGGATATTAAGTGCTTAACAGCAAACTGTTATTAGATTTTAAACTTTACTAAATATAACTCAGAAAATTGAAATGTAAAATGTTATATAAACAAAGTAGCAAGAAGTCACGAATTCATATACATTGCTGTTAAAAGATTATCTATCGAAAGATATTTTTTTATTTCCATTTAGCATAAAATTAAAACTCAGCAGTCTAGGGGTACTTACTGGTCACGGACTCGCAGCTGGCATAGTTTTCATCAAGTTGAGGGTTCGAGTTTTGATGCTGTTAAAACCCCAGTGGATATTAAATCTGTCGAGGTCTTCCCTTTGTCATGGTGTGGAAGTTCAGAGAGGATGGTGCCAGTCCAGGTGTCGTCCTCACTACTTGATCGAGGTTCAATATAACGAGTCCGTCACCAACAACTCTCGTCTTACTTCTTAGAGCAACGTTAATAAACAATCACATATTAGGATAAAACTAATGTTTAACTATATCTATATATAGTAATATAACTTTTAACTATATCTATTATTAACTATATCTATAATATAACTTCTACTGTGTATTTCTGAAATTAAAATTAGAATATTTTTAATATTTTAGTGTTTGACTTCAGTTGCATTATAATATATACAATATTTAATTTTTTTGAAACTATAATACTAAATTCATTTATATGGCGATTCCTTAATTTTCGATTAAAATACAGTAGATATAATTTAGAAACTTCCAATAAAAGGTGATATATTATTTTTTTATTTTGTTTCCGATGTTATATATAAAGTCTATTCGGGTTTCTCATATTAATAATTATTACTTAATTTAAATCTTGTTCTTTTAACTATGAATTTTAAAACTTACTTAATTCTTAATTACTTATATGTTAGTTTTCTGCTAAAATTAATTAATTTTATTAATTAATTCAGTTAACATTTCCGATTGAATAATGTAAGTAATTTTTCAGAGAAAAGTGGAGTCATAAAATTATGTTTTTGCTTAGTATTACTGAAACAATTAGATATATTTCAGACAAATTTAAGATTCCTTGGAGAAATTTATTTGCTCAAAATCTGAAATTATTTTAAGTCCAACTAAATTTGTAACGCCAGCGCCATTTATAAATTACTTATTTTTCAGTAATAAATTATTAGAAGTCGTAGTTAATATATCATTATAATTATTTCGTAGGAAATATGTTGTTGAAAGCGGAAAAACAAATAATGTTAATGAAGAAATTCTTAAATTTGTCTTTCTTATAACGAAACAATTATTAAGGAAATGTGATGCATATCATATTAAAACATATATTTTAAATATTTGAGTTAAATTATCTTCAAATATAAAGTTACATTATAAATTTATAAACTGGAGAATTATTTTTAATGAAAATTAGCTTTTTCTCTATGCTTTTCTAAAATGGACGGTAATTATTATTTAAGTTATGCATCATCTTGATTTTTCCTTTGCATTGTTATCGTGATATGAATAGTTTAATGAATCTGAGTCATGTATGTAAATTATCCCAAGTATGACATGTGTTTCAGTAGCTTTCAATTAAGAATATAAAAGATTTTAGATAAAAATAAAAAAGGAAGAAAGAAAATTATTGAGGAAATATACCGAAACATTATTTCAAAGTGATCTGACAGAAAAATGAAGCTAAAGAGTTACGTAGTTTTTGATGCTCAAATTACTGAAGCAAAATTATTATTTCAGTAACATATGGTGAACTGTTAATACATTGGAATTCCAAGCATACATGCAAAGACATTTTTAAAGCACACAGATATGGAAATTAGAAAACTCGACTAATGGAGATAAGTGTAGTATAAATGTATCCAATTCGGTACAAGATTATTTTTGAAATTAATTTATTGCACATATGTTTTAGTAGCCTGTAAAAGGTATGAGCTAAGGTAAAAACATTATGATTGCAGCATGGCGGGAGGAAATAATCAATTAATTTGTATCAAAATTATTGATAATTTTCAAGACTGTCGTTGTGTAATGAGTATGTGTAATTGAAGGAAATGAATTTAACTTTATGGAAAGTCTTTTGAGTTTGTCGAATAGTAGTACAAAAGTTTTGCGTTAGTTTCAGAGGAAAGAAAATGTAGATGTTATCAGAGTGACCATTAAATATTTCTATAAGTGGAGAAAGATATCTACTTATAGAATTAACATTTCATGATATATATGACCAAATATCCTGTGGCAGCTACGTGTTCGTTAGACTGTCAATAGTGTGAAAAGGCATTTAATGGGAGAATTTAAATATTCAAAATTAGTAAATCTGTTTAATTTTTATCAGAAACCACATAAAATTTAATCTGATAAATTTAAGTATCTTCGAATAAGTATTTTATTAAGAATATTTTACCAATGGTTAAGTTGAGAAAATTATTTCTTCCATAGCGAGACTCATAAAAGTACATCGTTCGCATTTGCTATAAAAATTCTTTTTTTTTTCTTTTGTATTATAAATGTTGTTTAAGTATATTCATCTTTCACTGAAAAGACTTAAATAGATATTGCTAATAATATTCAGTCTTGAAGATATTGTTTTAATTACAGATTTGCTCATTTTGCTATAAATAGATAGTTAATGTTAAAAGTTCTCTCTTAAAAGTCCACTTAAGAAATCTCTTTTCAACTGAAATACCAGTTTCCAAAATCAATAATTGTAAATTATTGTGCAATATTAGAAAAAGATACTATTAAATGAATTATATGTATAAAGTTGTTTATCTTCCTATTGGACAACCAAAAATTGTGGATTAGAATCATTATATAATAAATACTTCTGGTTGTTTTGATTGAAATTTATTTGTTCTGTACTTTTTCTTCTATGATCTATTTGTCTCTACAACCTATTTGATATAAATATGTATTCTAAGTTACGATTTTTATGACTTCTAAGTTATCCTTTGTTTCGGTAAGGGAAAAAGTAATCTGCCTTAAATTTTGTATTTCAAAGAATGCAAATTCGCTGATACATTTTAATACCTTTGTATGTATAAAATCAAAAGAGTAAAGCTTATTATTACTATATATCCATTATTTTAATCATCAACACACCAAACATAAGGCATCTGTGAAGCTTTGGAAGTCCTTAAGGTCCACATCTACCGTCCATTTTTATTTCGTCTGTTTAATGTTAATTCCTATGGAATTTCTTTTAATGTTTTCGACTCTTTATCATTTTGTCTATAAAAATAAAAAAGTGCAACAAATAGAGCAAAAAATAATGAACTTATCTACGCAATTACAATTTTCCTCCGATTCTTAAGAATATTTTTACCCTTACTTTAATAATTCGTTTGTTGGTGTTCCAGTATTTTAAAAATATTCTAAAATATTTTCACAAATTCAGGAGAAAATGTAATTCGACAGACACTTCCATTATTTTTTGCACTTCGGGGTGCTCTTTTTTACATTAAAACAGATAAAATATATTAGATAAGAGGACGATGGTAGAAATTCCATATGATTAACATTACGTTTACGAAATTAAAATGTCCAGTAGACGGGACCTTTAACGTAAAATATACATAGTATACTGCTGTTTGTAGAAAATGCAACACCATGAAAGAATCATCAGAATCAAATGAAATTTAATGCAGAAACGACTTGTACTGATACAAATAAATGATGAAATTTTCAAAACAAAAGAAACAAATTAAGCGTCCGAAATCAGTATTTGGTGCAGCCACCATGCGCTGCAATAAGTGCTGCTATACGACGTGGCATGGAGTCAAACAGATGTTGAATATCTGCTTGAGGAAGAGAATTCCATATCGCTTGTATGCGCAACCAAAGTTCGTCTTTGGAAACTGCAGGACGCGGATCACGAGCGAGACGCCGACCAACCATATCCCACACGTGCTCAATAGGCGACATATCCGGTGAATAAGCAGGCCAAGGAAGAAGTTGCATGCGTTGTGCTGAACAGAAGTCTCGAACAGTCCGCGCAACATGTGGGCGTGCATTATCCTGCTGAAAGATAGCTCCAGGGATGTCTTGAAGGAAAGGAACGACTTCGGGCTGTAGCACTTCACGGACGTACCTGCTGCTATTGAGATTACCCTCAATTCGTATCAAATTGGATCGTCCATGATACGAAATCGCACCCCAGACCATAACTCCGGGTGTTCGACCACTATGTCGTTCAATAATACACTCAGGAAGGCAGCGTTGACCGGCATAACGTGTAACACGAACACGGCCATCATGGGTCCACAAATTGAAGCGTGATTCATCTGAAAAGACAACTTGGTGCCAATCAGCTCGCCTGTCTCTGTGCTCAAGAGACCACTGCCGACGCAGCCGTCGATGATTCGCCGTGAGGGGAATCCTGTATAAAGGCACCCTTGCACGCAATCCACGGCGCAGCAGACGACGACGAATTGACGAAGCCGACAATTGCACACCTGTAGCAGTAGACCAACGTGCTGCCAGCTGCCTGGAGGAAGCTGTGCGATCATTCACCGCCATGCGGAGCAGGTGTCGATCATCGCGCTCTGACGTCACCTTCTGTCGTCCAGTGCCTGTTTTTCGAGTTGTTCGGTGCTCGTCGGTCCACTGCTTCCAAACTCGCATCACTGTGGAACTGTTCCGCTGCATACGAGCTGCTATTGCGCGATAGGAAAATCCTCCTTCTCGAAGGCCGATTATCCTCCCTCGTTCAAACTCCGTAAGTTGCTTGAATTTCTTATTCTTCCGTCGTGGAGGCATACTCAGGTCTCACTAAACGTTTGCCACTAACAAATAATCATAGACTTTTTTCAACGTCCCGTTACAGCACTTTATTTATACGCTTTCAGCCTCAATTCAGAGGGCGCTGCGCGCGCCGCGCACGCGCGATGGCTCTGAAACTTTATTAATTTGCATAATATCCTATAATTGACATTTGCTGCGAATTTCATTTGATTCTGATGATTCCTTCATGGTGTTGCATTTTCTACAAACAGCAGTTTATATTTCGAAAATTTTCAGTTAAATGCTTAAAAATCCCTCACATATTTTACAATTTTATCATTTAGTTTTATATATTTAATTAAATAAAATAGTTACTATTTTAATATATAGATTAAATATTAATAGAAATATTTAAAATAAGCCTGTATTAATATAAATCTGTAATAATTTTCCGTCATCAGTCAAATAAAATATGAATAAATGTTATTCACAATCCGAGTAAATGTTTTTGATTACTTAATAAATGTTTGGTCAACATCGTAAAAAATGTACTTTTAATGAAAATGTCCTTAGAAAAACAAATTGTGACGCCCGCCCGAGCCGGGCGTCCTCTTGGGCCACCACTAGATTCAATTATTAATCACTACGACACAAATAATTACAGAATCACCAAAACAATTCTTCAACAATTTATTAGTATATATTTACTATGACAAAAATGGCTATGCTCTCCAGGGTAAGCTTCCTAATACCTTAGTTCAACCCACCAATAGTAATCTAACAGACTCTTACCACTAGTCCTTCCTCGAATGCAACGCAGACTCTGGAACAACTGTTGAAAACACTAGGCAATATCCTTCTACAGCAATCTTTGCTCGAATCCTCTATTGTAAACTTTAATTCCTCCTTTCTCTTATCTAACACTTCAGCTTCACCTCTCCTACAGCCTCTCTCTCAGATCCTCTTTCAGAGACTCTTGCTACTTTCAGTCGTAGTTTATATACTTCCAAACCTAACAACTTCACTTCATTCCTAACTGCTTTACATACTAACTTTACGTATCACGTTTCATTTTTGGTTGAGCAAAGGTTATTTAGCGAAAGCAATCAATCTCAATTAAAAGTCCCCAAGGTTAGTGAAGAGAAACCGCGAATAGCCCAATGTTACAAAGTTAGCAACTTTTATAGAACGTATCTATCAAATACTCATATTTGTAAACAACATTTCATAACCATGAAATAAGGATAGGAATTGATGTTCTTTTCGATGAACTGTTCTTATATGTTCTTGCTCATTTTTAGAGAATTTTCTTTAACCTGCTCTTCTATTTATTTGTTCTTTAGATTCCACTAACCAAAGGCTTAAGTGCTTTCAAATGAATTTAAAACCATACAACTACTTCATATGAGTAATTTATATATATGAGGAAAAATAGAATAGGTTGTAATTTAGGAAATATATCACATTTTGTATTAAATTAATTCTAAATAGAATATTATTTTTTAATTTTATCATGTGATCGTGAAAATAAAATATGTCTAGTTATTTCTTCTCAATACGAGTATTTTTATACATTTATGTATATTAAAAATAAATAAAGTAATCAAAGTAAATGGTAGTGTGAAAAAGAATTTGAAATCATTTTTATATTACAAAGTATATTGTAAGATTTAAGCATAAGAACATAATATATATATTTATATATATATATTAATTAATATAAAGAAGCCCACTTCTGAGGTTTTAATATGCAATACATTTGATATCTTAATATAACTGATATACACAAATAATATACAAATATATTTTATTTTAGTTTGTAATATCTGCAAACATTAAGTTCTATGTGCATAAACTTGTTGAATTATTTTATATATATTTAAGTAAAAAAATTAACAAATTGATGATGTTACACATGAAATATACTAAACATTTGAATTTATATTTAATGCTTAACCTCTTTTCTAAATATACAATAATAATGATAATATAACAAAAATAAAGTTTTAATAAAAATTATTCATATTTCATCAAACTCAATTTGGTGGCAATATCAAATATGCATCATATATGAAGACGAAGAACAAGTTTTTAATGACTGGTGACTCTACGGTTCTAGCTCTTAGTTGAAGTAGTTCGAAAGAACAAGTTATTCTTTTAATCCCTAATCCTACCACGGACTCATTGGAACAAAATGGAATTTAATCGACAAACGACCTGCAGTAATCCAAATAAACGAATTAATTTACAATGCAAATTAAAATACTACATGCCAAATATTAATGTTTAATGAAATCTTTACTCTCTATAATAAGGGCTTCTAAAAGATGTGGAATGGAGTCAAAATTATTTTGATCCTGTAACTGAGGGAGGGCATTTTGGAAATCAAAGCTACGGAAAAACTGACAAGAGCGAGACGCCAATCTGTGAAATCCCAGATAATATTCATGTTCAGTAGGTGACCTATCCGGTGAACAGTGAAGCCAATGAAGAAATAATTAGGGTTATTTTTTTTAAATAAAGTCTGTTTGTGATAGAGAGTGAGAAAGGCGGAAGTTCGAAATAGTTCGCATGTGCGTTTGCTCCCAGCCTACTTTGCACATGTTTAAACGCCATGTTCAGCAGTATAGCCTATCTGTGAGCTTAGTTGTAGAAGTTTATATTGCTTAAGGAAATTCAGTCACCAACCAAATTTCATTATTGAATGCAAGAAACTCGACAGCAACGACCCTGTTCATTGGTCATTGTAAATTAAAACTTTTAATCTGCATAGTATGCTTTGAAATTTGTTATTGCTATTGTTTCAAATTTGGTATAAAAGTTGTAAGCCATTCATAAATTGTGTAGGGGATATTGTTTTGATATTTAATTTTAAGAACATTTAGAAATAGATTACAAATATTTTATTTTGAATTTGAAATGCGATAAAACAACACATCAATCAATAACTCCCGAAACTAACATTGAAAACAACATTTTTTTTGCAAATTTTTTTTTTATTCATCAACATAACACCTTTTGTTAATCACCTTTTAGGGTGATACAATCGTTCCAACGCTTTTCCAAATCTTTTTTTTTTTTCCCGCAAGAAATCTTTTTTGTTGCGAGTAAATAGCGATAAACAGCTTATCGACTCGTTGCTGTTTTTGTTCCATCGAAAGCAATCACAGCACCCACTTAGAAAAAACCTTTTTCATGCTCAATTTTTCATGAAGGATAGTAAATACACTTCCATATGATATCTGTGTCATCTCAGCAATCTCACGGAGCTTCACTTTACGATCTTTCATTATAATTTTTGTCACTTCACTCACATTTTCCGGTGTAACGGCTTCCACAGGTCTACCCGAGCGTTCCGCGTCATTTGTGTCGGTACGACCACGTTTAAACTCGGCAAACCACCGATAAATCGTTGTTTTTGATGGACAAGAGTCCGGGTAACATTTTTCAATCCATTGTTTCGCTTACACTGTGTTTTTACCCATTAAAAAACAATGTTTTATCAGAACACGAAACTCGGTTTTTTCCATTTTTTAAACAAACTACAAAACGACTTTACTCCAACCTCGATAACTCAGCTGTTCCTGGTCCGATCGACTTAAAATTTTGACACGTTTCAAGCAAAGATTCGTACTCTAGAAAGACCTGGTTACTGGTTTACTACGAGCGCCATCTCTGGGTTAGTCTCGGGAGTTATTGATTGATGTGTTAATACTAAATTCATTTATCTGGCGATTCCTAATTTTCGATTAAAATACAGTAGATATAATTTAGAAATTTCCAATAAAAGGTGAAATATTAATTATTTATTTTGTTTCTGATGTTATATATATAGTCTATTCGGGTTTCTCATATTATTAATTATTACTTAATTTAAATCCTGTTATTTTAACTATGAGTTTTAAAACTTAATTAATTCTTAATATACTTAAATGTTAGTTTTTCTACTAAAAATTAATTAATTTTAGTAATTAATTCTGTTGATATTTTCGATTGAATAATAAAAGTAATTTTTCAGAAAAAAGTGGAGTCATAAAATTATGTTTTTGCTTAGTATTACTGAAATAATTAGATATATTTCAAACAAATTTAAGATTCCTTGGAGAAATTTATTTGCTCAAAATCTGAAATTATTTTATGTCCAATTAAATTTGTAACGCCAGCGCCATTTATAAATAACTTATTTTTCAGTAATAAATTATTAGAATTCATAAATTATTAGTTAGTTAATATATCATTATAATTATTCCATAGGAAATATGTTGTTGAAAGCGGAAAGACAAATGTTAATGAAGAAATTATTAAATTTTTCTTTCTTATAACGAAACAATTATTAAGGAAATGTGATGCATATCATATTAAAACACATATTTTAAATATTTGAGTTCAATATAAAGTTATATCTTCAAATATAAAATTACATTATAAATTTATAAACTGGAGAATTATTTTTAATGAAAATTAGCTTTTCTCTGTGCTTTTCTAAAATGGACAGCAATTATTATTAAAGTTATGCATCATCTTGATTTTTCATTCGCATTGTTATCGGGATTTGAATAGTTTAATGAATGTGAGTCATGTATGTAAAGTATCCCAAATATGACATTTGTTTTAGTACCTTTCAATTAAGAATGTAAAATATATTAGATAAAAATAAAAAAAAAGGAAGAAAGGAAAGTATTGAGGAAATAAACCGAAAAAATATTTTAAAGTGATCTCACAGAAAAATGAAGCTAAAGAGTTACACAGTTTTTGATGCTCAAATTATTGAAGCCAAATTATTATTTCAGTAACATATGGTGAACTGTTAATACATTGTAATTCCAAGCATACATGCAAAGATATTTTTAAGGCATACGGATATGGAAATTAGAAAAATCGACTAATAGAGATAAGTGTAGTATAAATGTATCCAATTCGGTACAAAATCATTTTTGAAATTAATTTATTGCATGTATGTTTTAATAGAATGTAAAAGGTCTTCGCTAACGTTAGAGCATTATGATTGCAGCATGGCTGGAGGAAATAATCTAACCAGTATAATTTGTAGCAAAATTATTGATTATTTTTTAGACTGTAGTTGTGTAATGAGTATGTGTAACTGAAGGAAATGAATTTAATTTTATGGAAAGTATTTTGAGTTTGTCGAATAGTTGTGCAAAAGTTTTGCGTTGGTTTCAGAGGAAAGAAAATGTAAAAGAAATTTTCGGAGTGACCGCTAAATATTTCTATAAGTGGAAAAAGATAGCTACTTATGCAATCAACATTTCATGATACATATGATCAAATATCCTGAGGCAGCTACGTCTTCGTTAGATGGTCAAAAGTGTAAAAAGGCATTTAATGGGAGAATTTAAATTTTCAGAATTAGTAAATCTGTTTAATTTTTATCAGAAACCACATAAAATATAATCTGATAAATTTAAATATCTTCGAATAAGTATTGTATTAAGAATATTTTACCAATGGTTAAGGTGAGAAAATTATCTCTTCCATGGCGAGACTCATAAAAGTGCATCGTGCGCATTTGCTATAGAAATTCTTTTTTTTTCTTTTGCATTATAAATGCAGTTTAAGTATATTACTCTTTCACTAAAAAGACTTAAATAGTTACTGCTAATATTATTCTGTCTTGAAGATATTGTTTTAATAATAGATTTGCTCATTTTGCTATTAATATATTGTTAATGTTAAAAGTTCTCTCTTAAAAGCCCACTTAAGAAATCTCTTTTCATCTGAAATATCAATTTTCAAAATCAATAATTGTTAATTATTGTGCCCTATTAGAAAAAGATACTATTAAATGAATTATATGTATAAAGTTGTTTATCTTCCTATTGGACAACCAAAAATTGTGAATTAGAATCATTATTCAATAAATACTTACACTTGTTTTGATTGAAACTTATTTGTTCAGTACTTTTTCTGTATGATCTGTTTATCTCTGCAACTTATTTAATATAAATATGTATTCTAAGTTACGATTTTTATAACTTCTAAGTTATCCTTTGTTTTGGTAAGTGAAAAAGTAATCTGCCTTAAATTTTGTATTTCAAGGAATGCAAATTCGCTGATACATTTTAATTCCTTTATATGTCTAAAATCAAAAGAATAAAGCTTATTATTATTATTATATATGCTTATATCCATGATTTTAATCATCAACATACCAAACATAAAGCGTCTGTGAAGCTTTAGAAGTCCTTAAGGCTCACATCTTCCGGCCATTTTTATTTCAACTATTTAATGTTAATCCTGTGGAATTTCTTTTAATGTCTTCAACTCTTTATCATTTTGTCTGTAAGAATAAAAAAAGTGCATCAAATAGAGCAAAAATTAATGAACGTATTTACGCAATTACAATTTTCCTCCGATTCTTAAGAATATGTTTACCCTTATTTTAAAAATTCGTTTGTTGGTTTTGTTCGTTTGTTGGTTTGGCGTTCGAAGTAGTTCGCATGTGCGTTTGCTCCCAGCCTACTTTGCACACGTTTAAACCCCATTTTCAGCTGTACAGTCTATCTGTGAGCTTAGTTGTAGAAGTTTATATTGCTTAAGGAAATTCAGTCGCCCACTAAATTTCATTCTTGAGTGCAAGAAACTTGACAGCAGCGACTCTGTTCATTGGTTATTGTAAATTAAAAATTTTAATCTGCATAGTATGCTTTGAAATTTGTTATTGCTATTGTTTCAAATTTGGTATAAAAGTTGTAATCCATTAATACTAAGTTGCCTTATCAGAAGTACATTTCCAAACTTTAAGCTTCAGCTACTTAGACAATTTTTTGAGTGTTTTAAAATTTGAAATATTTACTATACGATAATATATTGCTTAATATTTTATTGAAATTTGTATAAATTATGTAGGGGATATTGTTTTGATATTTAAGTTTAAGAATATTTAGAAATAGATTATAAATATTTTATTTTGAATTTGAAATGCGATAAAATATTAAATGTATATAATGAAATTTTATTTGTTATATAATATTTGTAAACAAGGCAACAATGAAACGTATTTCCACGCCCTGTTGATAATTCCAAACCATAGCTAATAAACATCAAATTTTGTTTTGCTAGTGTTCACATAGTCAATCATGAGCATTTAGAAAATTTTGTAAATAATGTTTCAGAAACAATGTAGAATCTTGTCATTTTAGATGACGCATGTCAACTCAAGAATATGCATGATTCACGTGTCATTCTCAATGTAAAGTGGCTCACGCAGCACTATTCTTTTTTTTTTTTAATATAGTTTACTCAGATAATGAATATTTGGTTCCACTTGAACATTTCTTCCATTTTGCATGGTCCACGCACTATTTTAATTCAAAATTCAAGGGTCTGGTTCAAGAGGATTTTCCTTTCTATTTTGTTGTCGAGTTTTTTATAGATAATATATTCACTTAACTTTCAAAAAGTGAGATTAATCTTAGTAAACTTATAATTTGTTTGAAAAAATTTAATGATTAGGTACTCATTAAAATCTTTTCAAGAAAATACCATTGTAATAATAGTTTAAGTAGAGTTAATTTGTTAAACTCAAAACAATTATGATACTAAAAGCGAGCTTGTGTTGTCAATTTTCTTTTTTAGAGTGCTCTGTGGACAATTTCCATCATTATACTATTTTGTAAATCTATAAAGTCAGCTAAACCAAGATAATATGTCACACATATTTTTACTTTTATTACTGATTGTATTATGTTATTTTATGTTATATTATTTTAAGACATTTTGAAAATTTATTTCGTTTATGCAATTATTTTAACTTACTCCAGGCAATAACAACAAGTCAAAAGAACTTCTCAATTCTTCTTTAAAAAATTTGTTGCAGAACCTCTACCTTCGCTGTGTAGATACAAGTCAAGTTGTACAAGTTATGCGGATAGGGAACTGTAATGATAAAATAATTTTTTTATCTTTCTTTTTATTTCAATTTATTAATGCCAAACATTTTCTTCTACATCTAAAAATACTGATTTCCTTTTTCAAGTAGCATGCGTAATACTCCATCAAGAATTCATTTTTTTTTCTGTCGGCTAAACACAATTTTTCGGGGTTTCTCTCATTTTCCACAGCATCTATCTAACCAATTTAAAGTTCTCTTTCGTCTCTTTCTCTGGTTCTTTCGTCATGACTGGACAATATTATAAGAAAATAATTTACTTTTTAAACATCCCAAAGTATTATTATCAAAATTGACTAAACTTCTTGGCCTACCTTATTATCATGACTGAACATACGACTGGCCTTCATTTGCCTCATTTCATCGATTGCAACATAACATTATCCAAGATGTATCAAAAGCAGCGTGGATGACCGGGGCGGAAAACTCATGGCAGTGAATTTCGACAGAAGTGAAATTTAAAGCTGACATCGAGTTGTATAAACCATCATTTACTTTAAAAATGAGCCTTGGAAAAAAAGAATTTATCTCTTCAAAAGCTGTTCTTCTTGAAAAATCAGTCGTGTGGTAACCGGGTGTGAAATAATAGTATCATTGTAGCTGATGCTTGTCTTAAGAGATGACTAAATTGAGTACCCAGTGTCTGGAGGTTGAGCTGGGTACTCTAATCCTGGAGATTATATCAAGGGACTGACCCTCCAGGCTAGAGAACGCCAGGGACTTGCCTTCTTTAGGTAAGTATAGGTCTCATAGCCCCTAAGAAGCCCTAGTGTTTTCCCCCTTGCTTATAGGGTTTACTGTCTTTTTTAAACACGAGTGACGCCCTCCCCGGTATACCTAATGTTCCTTCTATATTTTGACCCTCCTAGTTGTCAATCATTTTTTTTTCTTTTTTCAATTTTTTCTCAGCTTTATGCTGTACTAGCTTTACACTAACTCGCTTACTTTGTTTGGCATAACATGGTCACATCTAGTTTTTGTGCCATAACAAATACTTATCACTCACTCCCTTCGTGAAAAATATGTGCTTGTGAGTCTAATCGACAAGAATAAAAGCTGTGCTATGAAAGGAAAAATATAATACTTAATGTTCTCTCTTCAAAATTTGTGGCCATGGGTATAATTTCATATATTATTTCAAACTGGCATTTTTGATGAATATGTTTGAAATCAAAAAGTATGCGAAATATTTCATGAATCATTATGCAAAATGAATTCTCTTAAAATTTATTTTCGTAGTAAATTTGGTAAGTTGATTTAATCACAGATTCAATGTTGAAATCAATAAATTAGAATTTTAATTGTTATTTCAATAGTAAAATTTAGTAGGAAAAGTTTACAGCTGTAAACAAGAAATTATTATCCATGTATGAAATATACTTTCTGTTAATGAAATTACAATTGAAAACAATATTATGTAATACTGATAAACTGTTGCTATTATATTATGGTAAAAAAAGGTTAAATTGCACATTATTATTTTTGTTTAAAGGCTCCATAGGCATATGCTATATTTACAAAGTCTTAACCTTAATTTAATTTGCACTGATTATATATATACATTTTTTATTTTTTGCTTTTTGAATTATTTTAGTCTCATTTAGCTTAGAGTTTTATGAATCTTTAATTCAGATTCATATTTCGAATGACATTTGAAATGACTTATTTCGAAAATTTTATTTTTCTTAAAAAGAAATTGTTTTCGTATTTCATTTCAATCTTACTTTATTTTTTATGCTAAAAATATTTTACTTCGATTAATTTTTTTTCTTGAAGCTCTAATCTTTCTTTTTAGCAATATGAAAATTTTAAATCTCGTTTCGTGTTCATTGTCTATATATTTATGTTGCAGGTTGTTTATATAAGATATATTGGAATTGCAATGAAAATTATTTTTCTCAAATATGTTTTAAAATGACTATTATTTCGAGAGTTTTTAATTTATAATTAATATATATGCGACCTGATTCAGAAAGTACCTTTTTGGGCTACAGAGAAGATTGCTAAGAAAGTTGATATTACTATTGTGTGCAATTATATATTAAACAAGCCAAAGCAAATTTAGCACTGATTCTGAGGTTGTTTTTGATTTTGCTGCTTTTTACTGCCAAACAGAAATTTGATTAACACAGCAATGAGATATCGTCATCAATTTGATTTGAGTTGTTACTGTCGATGTAACTTGGATTCATCATAATACTCTTGAAGCCAAGCAACTATCAAAACAATGTGTTGTTTTCGATGAATCTGCTCCAAAAAGGTGAAGATGAACATTTCCTCCCTTAAAGTTATGTCGACAGCTTTTTAGGAAGCGAATGCGTCATTCTCAAGGATTCCTTATAAAAAAGGATTTAACAACCCGATTCCTATTCCCACATTTCTTTTTTCTAATAACTTATTTCTCATTACAATCACTGATACTTTTTGAACCGGCCACGTGCACTCTAAGTTGTGTGCGAGTGCATATACAATAAATATTATAAAAAATACATGTACAACGAATGATGTATAGAATATTTTTTGAAAAAGCAATCAAGATTGATATTGCTATGCTTCTAAGTCATTTTATAAAAATTAACATTTAAATTGGATATGGATTCTGTTTTTATGCGGAACATTGTTACAATATTATACGCTTATATTATGGAATTATAAAATCAAAAAAATTATTAATATGAATGAGAAAATGGGATTCCGCGTCCCAAAATTACAATCTTCATAAAACTTAATGAGCACTGAAATAAAAACATTATCTTTTGAAATATATATAAAAACAGTCTGCTTAAGAAAATAAAATTAGGAGTTATATCCTCAAAATAATATTTATATTCATTTAATTTCCGTTATAATTAGAAGTTTTCTTTCTACTTTATTATAGGATGTCAAAATTTTCCAGAACTTTTTTTTCTTTTATGAATAATTGTTTGCATTTAATAAAGTTCTGATTTTAATTACATTTTTTGTTAACTTGTTTTAAAATTAAAGTTTTATAAGTTAAAATATTAAAAATTGTTAAAGCAATATTATGACTTTTAAATGGTTGTTCCAGATACATAACTTATTGAAATATTTGTCAGAAGTGAACTAAAATTTCTATCTAAAACATATCACGTATTTAAAAAAAAAATTCCTAATGGTCGTTATGTTTCAGTAACTAAATGATAAAATGATTGATTTTTCCGAAAAGAAACACAAATAATTTTAACGAATTATTTTGTCCTCGTTAAAATAATAAAATAGCAAAAAAGGTTTTGTACAGTAAGGTTTTACTTCCATAAATACAACGATATTTTTTTGTTTTAATTTTTGGTGATTTCTTCACACAAAATTAAAAGAATTACTAATATTTAAAGCATTAAAATTGAAACAATTTCCCACGACCTTTATTTAAAAAATGTTTTTAAGAGTTGAATTGGTTCTATTTGTATTTTTACTCAGTCACGAATTCTAAACATAAATCACTCTTAATTTTACAATGATATAAATTTGCGTCATTGTTATCTGTTAATATTTTAATATATGTTGAAGCTTTTACTAAAAATAATGTAATAATTATATTGTACACTTTATAAAGAAAATAATGAAAATTTGTAACAGTCCTCTTACATAGATTACTTGAATTTTCAGTACAGAAGTGTTATTTAATTTATTATGCAAATTGCACATGAAGGATGTAAATGTAAAGAGTGTCTGATCTTGTTCACAAATAAAATAGAAATAATTTTGAGTTTTAATAAAAGCAAAGAACATTGAACGTCTATCTTATAAATGAAACTATGTTCTGCCGTCATAAAATAAATTTCAAATGACTGAAAGCAACTTTGATTAAAGAAACATTTTTTTCCACAAACATAAATGTAATTATATAAAACAGAGTGTTTTTCAAAGAAAAATCTTTCATATCAAAGAATTCTTAAAGGTTATGAGGGCTATTCTAATGAGTTAAACGAATGAGGTTGTCTTCGCTTAGGTAACTAAAAATTTTCAAGTACACGATATTTCATAAATTTTAGTAGAGTTTACAGATAAAGAAATTTTAATTAACAGGCAAAAAATTCTCGCTATCTTATTTAAGAAAATTTTTGTAACAGTTGCTAAAATAATATTTGCTTTAAAAACAATATTTTGATAAACTGATCTGATACGAATCAGTACTTTAAAATAATATGATTAAGAATGAGCTATATAACTTCAGTGAAAAATGAAATCAGAAAAAAAAGAAAAGAAAAGAAAAAAAAAAAAAAACGCTGCTTGGCAAGTTCTAAAAATATTACTTTCTGTGATGTTTGCAATTTTTTTTAAATTTAAATATTTCAGGGGTAATACTTTGTATTCAACAGATCATATCATGGGTTATAAAGATTTAAGTATATTTTGCACTTTTATCTTCTTACATTTCTTTATAGCTTACGAATTTTTATTAGTTAATATTCCTAAAAAATATTAATAACTTAGTTACATTTTGGTCGCGAAATGTTTAAAATATTCAATTTCTCATTCAATGTTATTTTATGCTATTCAAATTACACTTGCGACTAACATTTTTTGTATTTCAATTACACGTTTGATTAATGTTTAATATGTTTCAATTACGTTTTTTATGAGGGAAACTTTTTTCAATAATCATAATACAAAAGTTAAAAGGTCGACTACTCACAGAAAAATCTATTAATCAGTTTTCCAACAAAATATACATATAAATTTTTTTAAAATCCCTTACCATTTATTAGGAAAATATTAGAAATATTCAAAAGGCCACATTTTCTTAAAAATTAGCTCTATTAAATATTGAAAAATACACAAGACCAGAAAATTCCAATTTCTTTTAGAAACTGCAACTGCAATGGAATTTTAAGGAATGAAATATCGACTTCAAGTGTCTTTCCCTTAAGCAAAACTCATTCTAGTTACGGCGATAAAATATTCAATTGGTGAAATAAACGGAATTAAATTTGCTCCAAGCTAGCGATTTTCTACTATAAGCCAAAGTTTAATTAAATACTTGTTTGAGAGACTCAAAAGGAAAATTTCTCTAAAATTAATCTTTATTTATGCATTCTTTTTTGTTTTTTTTATGAATGAATAAAATAGCTGTAAGTTTCTGACACATGTTCATAAAACAGATTGTCTTTCACATTATTAATTTTACTGTTTAACTAATAGAATTCCTGAGAGAGTGTTCTGCTATTTAAAAACTCTTTTGAATAATAATTTTTATTTATAAGTTATGTACGAGTATAACTTCAAACTGAAATTTGATGTACTTTTGTAATAATTATAGTGTTGAGGTAAATGGATGTAGCTTTTATATACACATCATTACAAATTATTCAATTATATTTTGATGCTTCCGAATTGAATTTATATATATGATTTTTGTGCTTAACATATTTAAATAACATGATACAAAATCTTTAAAAAAGATAGTACTTAGGACTCATTTTAATTATAATACAATTATAGAGCGCAAGATAAGGAGGAATATCCTCTTTATATTTAATTTACTTTTTTCTTTGAAGAAGTGAACATACTTAGTAACTTCACTAAATTCTGCATAAATTCATCTCGCTGTATATAATATAAACTATCACAATTAATTTACTAATTCTTAAGTTTCATACTTACTTTCAGCTACTTAATTTTGTAACAATTTTTCTTCTTCCTGTAGAACTTTTTTTACTAGCTTTTCGGATATGTGTGGAAGCAAAATATAGATGTTTTGCGATATAAAAAAGAAAATTATAAGACTTATTTTTATTTTAAAAAGTGTGATACCTTTGCATATTATAAAAAGTTTATTTCATTCCTTTACATCATATTATCATGTTTTTCATTTATCGATTTATTATATAATGTGCGTGTTCATGAAGTTAGAAAAGACACTAATTAGAGATTTTTTTTCATACAAAAAGATTTAATTAGATTGAATAAAAACGTTGATATTGGAATAACTCTACAATCTTTTTGTTTTAAGCGTATGTATAAAAAAGGAATTCGCTACTATATGCTCAAAAATCAATACATTTTAGTGAATATAAAATATAGCTATTTTACTTCTATTTTATATTCATCTAAATAAATGTTCAGAGTTCCAGTTCGTGACAGTATCAAAGATTTGAAGATTTTTTCTGAGTGAATATATGAAAGTAATTGAAATATAAGCCCAGAAGAAGATATTTCAGCTATTTTTCGAAATATGATAAAAACGAGTGCATCACAAATATTTTAAAAATTCTGGTGAATTTAACTTTTACTTCATTATTTTCTTTTTGTTTATATGTTCGCATTCAAAATATATCATTGGTATGATTTACAAATAGATGCTTCATGTGTATTTCATGTTCTCAAAACTTTCCTTAATATTCGTTATATAAATTATTTTTATATATATAAACGCATAATACTATGATAAAACATCAGATGTTTCATCGAGACGATCTTCTACAAGAACATATTCCATAATGAGAAATTAAATATTTGTTCATTGAAATGAAGTTCTAAAGGTCATATTTGGCTTATTCTATTATTAAGGATAAGGTTTATATTTTTTCATTCAATTTATCTTGAAATATTAAAAATTAATATTTTT
The DNA here is from genome assembly GCA_019974015.1 of Nephila pilipes. Classification (NCBI taxonomy): domain Eukaryota; kingdom Metazoa; phylum Arthropoda; class Arachnida; order Araneae; family Nephilidae; genus Nephila; species Nephila pilipes. The sequence goes on along the minus strand of BMAW01028555.1, from coordinate 182,239 downwards.
TTGATAAATATTTTGCTTCCTTTGTTAAATCCTGTTTGAAAAATGGTCTAAAATAACTTTAGAACTTTTGAAGTTTCGTGTTTATTAAGTATTCTGGTAAGAAATGAATATACATGTTGAAAGAAAATAGCGAGTATAAAAAACAATAGATCAAAGATGAGTTCAAATATTTATAAAAATTAGATTATTTGAAATCAAGCAATTGACTCTCGAGATTAGTAATATATTTTATTTTATAGTAAAACATATAACTGCAGGTATTAATTCTCATATTAAATTATATATATATATATTTTTTATTGAATTAATGAAATATTTAAGGAAAAAAATATTGCTTATACGCAATAATATATGTCATTTTTATATTGAACTGAACTATAATATTACCTTAAAGTTCTCATTACAATTACCACTTTAAACTAAGTTTTTTAAAAAGTAAATAATATCCCACTTACCATGTATTATAATTGTACATTAAATGAATGAGACCATTTTAAAATAACTGATTTATGAATACGCGATGATTCTGAATAGCTAACCAGTTTTCCAAATATTTATTAAAATCCATACTTTAAGAGTGATTTAAAAAAGAGGAGTGATTCTGAATTAGTCAAAAGTGCATTAGATCGGACAAGTTATTTATATTAACGTAATTAAAATTGAAAAATAAATTTAAATTTTATTTGTAATTATTAAATTTAAATGTAACCCTCTAGAATTTCATAAACAATTTAGAAAACTTGTGAAAAGTCTCATTAACATTTGAAAAATGTGAAAAGTTTCGTTATTGCATTTATTTACTTATTTACAGCAAACGTATCTTCGTGCATTTTGACTTTATTTTAATTTATCAAAATGGAACTCCTCTGATATTACATTTTCTGTTAAAATTACATTGGCTTTTCATTCATTCAAAATTTTGATTTAAATCATCATAAAATAATAATATGTATCATTTTTATTTTCAATAATTTAGACATTTTTTCAAATACTTTTTAAGTGACGTCTCTCTGAGATGGAGAAATTTCAAAGATAGAAATATGATAATTTTTAAAAGGATCTAGTTTAAAGTGGTTTAATCTTTAAAGTGGTTTAATATTTGAAGTATGCATTTTATATATATATATCATGAATTATTAGGAAAAAAATAACTTTCATAATCTTAAAAGTATTTATTTTTGTGTTTTTGATACCGTCTCTCAAATTCCTCACTAAATTTTGAAGTACCATTAGAAAGTCTTCATATATTATATTGCAAAATTTATTATGATAGTTATTCTGGACAGTCTGATATCTGTAGCCATTTTTTCTTCTTCCCTTTATTGAATTATGTTTTGAAGAAGCAGGTTCAATATTCACTAATATTAAAATATTAACTAAAGGGGTTTGAGTTGTATTATGAAAAAAATAATTAATACCTGCTTACTTTTTACCTTACATCTTTCATTTTTTAATGATCGCGTAATATAAAAACATATCTCCAAAACTTTCAATCAAATACAAATACTTCAACTCAGAGATATCACAAATCTTGAAGCTTTTTTAATACAGTAACAAGTAGAAGTCTTATTCTGTTTGAGTCTAGATTTCAGAATAGCTTAATATTTTAAATGTGTAAAAGGGATTGTGTATGATACAGAATAATTTACTTCGTGAAAATTTAGTTTGAATATAGAGAAAATGTGCAGTCCTTAAAAGTAAATGAAATTTCATACATTTGCAATTCTCATAGCAACTGAATGAAATTTATATCAATGTTAATAGATTAAAGAGGGTACTAAATTATGATGCCTACATAACAATTAATTAATTTAGTTATAGTAGCTAATTATCTACTGAAAGTAATTTTCTCATTAAAGAATTAAATGTCCCTGAAAAATCAAGAAAAAATGTTCTAAATAGCTTATTTTTAAAATTTTGTTTCTGTCTAATAGTTTTAGAGATGTGCCGGGAAAATCATAATGGGTTATACATCAAACCAGATTGCATCTATCGAAATCGGGTTAATACATGTTAATAATCAAGTTAACAACGTACAATTCCACTAATTTAGCACGTCGAAGCTAATCTAGTAGATTACATCTATACGAGCTAATATCTTAATTCTATTATTTCCATTTATGTTTTTATTTAATCTTATCTTATTTCACTAACCGCAGATTTGGAAATGATTCTACAAATCGGATGTAATTATATGAATTCAAAACTACACACAACTCATGGAGCTGCTTGGTACAACTTCACCAGAAAAAATCGAGACCTTTACCAATTAACTAGATTTAGAGATAGTTTATCAAAATTTTCTAACCAGACTCAATTACAACCTATATAATATTTGTTAGACACTGTTCTTAAAATAAATTTCTATTATCCGTGCAATATTACTTCCTTACTGGAGCTATACTTTGATACTTTCCCACTAACTCAATAATTTAGTTACAATATAAGTCATGAAATCAACAAAGTATGAGATTGTAGGTGCTGGTCTAAACTTAATCAAACATTAAATGATTTAAAACAATTTGAAAATTATCCCAATATTAGCAAACGCAGTGAATTCGAAGTTAAGTAACGAATTGACGAAACCCGACCACTCTGATCATCCTATAGTACCTACTACTATCCAAAACTCAATGTTTAATTACACGTTACCTACAATAGTAAAAGATTAATAAAATTTAAACTTCTAAAACAATACTCTCCATTGAATAATTGATTATTTACGCCACTCATAGCAGCAACAGAATGGCAATTGGTGATGAAATTTATACTTTTGAACTACAGTCATGTGACGAGGACTATACGTGAGAAAGCACCATATTCAAACTAATTAAAATTTCTCAGCTCCGCTTCGAGACGGAGATTACGCGATATCAGGTCTTGATTACAAGGCTCAACTCAAGCATTGCTGGTAACGGACTGGATACCATGATCACACTACTTTGCTTCCTAGATCCCTCTTAAATACACAACTTAATCAACTACATAAGTTTAAAACTGAAATTCAAATATATATGCAAAATATTTTTATTTAAAACTCTTCTCCTTTAATTTCAAAAACAGCTTTATGTTGTAAAACCATAATATTACTAAATAATAAGATTTATAGTATCTCTTCTTTCCATTAAGTTTTCACTCATTCATAGATGTCAATGATACTAAAAGAATTGGAGATATTGGCATACATTTTGAAAGAAAACACTAGGTTAGTAAATTATTACTCAAATAACGACACATTAATCAATGAGATACTCAAACACTTCCAAACTATAGAAATTCATAATACCACTGAAACAACGTCGCACCAATAAATTTCAATGTACATCAAAAAGAAAACTACAAAAAAGGTAGCGGTAAAATATGAAGCCTAGACAAAATGTTAAATAAATCCTTTTTAAATTATCTTTCCTATGAAATACTCGTATTTTACCACTTTTCTCAGTCTAAAGTCTGGCACACTAATTAAACTACATTATCTCTGATCTTGTTTTTGCTTAACTTTTTCTCTTGGCATTTGCTTTGTTTTTTTGTGAGATTTTGTATTAACTTAATGTAAATCTTAATTATTATGACAATTACTTACATTGAATTTGGTTGTAATATATAAGTAATTGCTTATAGTTGCTTTGAATTAAATTTATTATGCATAATTTGATTTCAGTAAACTTATGATTCTTTAAATTATGATATTTTGTATGTTTTAAATTATGGGACAGTACTTTTAATATAGGATAACATCATTTAATAGGATAATAGTTAAGTTGTTTTAGTAATTACGATATTTTATTGATTTTTTCAGCATGTTTTATAGTTTAAATAATTTGTCTCAAAAATTAGATTTGATTGGTTACACACAAACACAATTTGTATAATATATATGTATGTATATGTATATATATATATATACAGAAGTTGGGTTTACATCTTACAAACAATAAATTTCCATATATTTTCTTAACGCCAAAATTTTACAAAAATCCTGTAAAAATTTCGAAGTATTACGAATGGATATAACACCTATATCACTAAATCTGGCAAACTATTACAATCTATTCTTCAAAAATCTATTGATAATATTGAAAATACTGCTATTATTAAAATTAGTTTTGAAATTGTCAAGAACATGAAGGAACGAGAGGTATTCTCTATACATGGGTATGATTTTGAAGACCTTTTTAACTCAATAGATATTCAAGATTTAATTAAAGTACTTGCAATTTTATACGAAAAATATCATTTTAATCAAACAATAAAACGTGAAAAATTCAATAATCTTATTAAACTCGTATTACAAGAGAATTTTATAGTTTTAGGTCAAAATCTCTATAAGCAAATTCAGGGTCTCCCTCAAGGAGGTCCAGCTAGTAATTGGATGGCCAATTTTTATTTACATTTTTATGAATTACAACAGATTGATAATATTCTTACTTTCTTTATCGTTACATAGATGATTTAATTATTTTAGGTAAAACTGAGGAATTTAAACCAAATGTTTCGTTTTACCCTAATTATCTCAAATTATTAAAAACTAATCTTAATTCTAATACAGTAGAATTTCTAGATCTTCATTTGCAAATTGTTGACAATAGACTAATTAGTAATATTTATGATAAAAGAGAGAAATTCGAATTCCATGTAATCAAAATTCCTTTTTGGTACAGTAATCTACACAGATCTATTTATAGGAATATTTTATTAGGCTTTTTATTACGTAATAAAAAATTAACCACACATAAAATAGACAAGTTTAATAACATTAAAAAATTCTTCAACAACTGCTTAGATCATGATTATCCAATAAATTTCTTAAATACTTATATACATCACAAATATGCTAAACATCTTTGCGAATCATGATCCAGTTTCAAATCCACCACACAACAATAGGTCCACAAAGACGGCTTGTTAGTGATCTGGCCGTGAAGAATTTATTTATATATTTTTACACAGTTTACAATTTTTACACATTCTCTGGACCATTATACTCCTTTAGCATACAACTTATTACCAACCAATTGTTTGCATCCTTTTATACTTTATTACCAATCAAACAATGATTTAAATCTTTTTTCAATTTGTATGGTGATGACGTTTTATATTTTTTCATTTTGAGTATGTGATATCCATCTTGAAGCTTAAAGAAAATTCCGTCTTACTTCTCACATATTTGAATCTTCATTTCTTTGAATTTTTGTAAGTAATTTTTATATTTTGATTTGTGGATAATTTTTAGAATTATAGATTTTATTTTTGTAGATTTTATCGCTGAACTTTTTTGCAAATTTTAATCATTGAATTCTTTTGTAATTTGGATTTCCCAATTCAGCTCCTACCAAGTCGCAAAGGGGGAAGGTTGGTACCATTAAACTAGTTCAACCCCGCTTATTCGGTCCTCAGCCCAAAATTGCTTTTTGACTTGCTGGGTTCCATATTTTCATTTATTTTTCTTTCATTTTTACATTTCTTTCTGGATTTCTGTCTTTTTAAATATTTAAATTATTCTTTCATAAATTTTCAGTATATGAATATAGTATATATATATACAAAGGAAAGCAGCATTCCTTTCGAAATTTCCATTTCTTTTTCCATTTATTGAGAGAAAAGGAGCATCATGCATGCTAATGTAAACTGGAGGAGGAAAAAAAACTATAAACAGTCCTTGTAAAACCTGCAGTAAGCCGGGAAGTAAAAAATAATCCCGTTTCATAGAGCTATCGATGTAAGTGCGAAAATGTTATCGGTTTGGGCAATAGCTCACCATGCATTCGCACAATCTCTCTATGGTAATTTGGTGTGCATCTCTATAAATTAAACGCATATTTAATTTTCAATATCGTTAAAGTTTGTCATTATTCTGTTTGTCACCACTCTTGGAACAGTTGTAAGCTGGAGTAACTTCACAGGACTGGCTTCGGCGCTTTTTATTGGATTTGCTTACTATTTTTTATTTTTCTTTCCAAAGTTTTATTTGGATGTAAGGTGTTCTTTTTCTCCCGATAAATCACAACAGGTTTACTGAGCTGCTGATTTGAAACGAACAAGCGTCTTTGTATTTCTATTTAGATTATGCTTTACTTGAAGAAAATTGTTTATATTTGTGTGTTCTATAGAGCTATTTTTTATTCATTGCCTGATTGGTTGCAAAATGAAAACCACAGTGGAATTCAAAACTGTTTCATTTGAAAAATTTAGATTCACTTTAAAATTGCTTTTCTTCGTAGTCGCTGCTCTTACGGAGAAATTTGTCAAATCATGGTACCAACTTCTCAATACTATCTTGATAGAAAACATCCTCCTGTCATTTCATCCAATTCTCCACCCTGGTCAGTAGCTTGTTGTTTGAACCAAACTTCTGCAAATCTAACCAATATTTCATGTGAGCCAAGAGATGGAAATTGAAGGGAGCCATGTCAAAGCTGCAAGGTAAGTGATGAAACACGTCCCATTGAAAACTGCAGGAGCGTCTTTGTTGAAATTTGCTGCCCGCATTGTCCAGAAATAGGATAATGCCGGATAACGACATATCTCTGGGCTTGTGCTTAATTGCCCTTCATAAATGTCCAAGAGTAATGTTGTTAGACAGCAGAGATGGCCGTGCCACGCTCCCTGAATTCCTCCAGAACACCTTTATTCTGCACCAGATCATAGTAGTTGTACACTTTCTTCTGGAGAAGGCTTGCTTTAATATGTTTGGTTTATTCGAGGAATGAGATTGTATCCATTATTGCAAAAGTGTGAAATGGATCGTTGGGTGTTTGTGGTCTGGATTCTCGAGGGCCTCCAGAACCAACATATATTCGGTGAAGATGCTTACTCTCAGTGTTGTTGAGATTCTCAAGCACCACTCGGCTTCCTTCAAAAGAGCAAGAGCATCCGCCTGGAAGACCGTATTATAGTCCTCCAGGTGGAATAAATTCCATTGCAAATAAAGTTCCTTCTATGAATTTTTCTTTTACATCAATTGAGAGTCCTTCGGGAATCTTATGAAATGGATCCCTAACCCACTCGTAACTTGCTATCAGTTTGACATCAGCAAGAAAATATTTCTTAAAATTCTTTGCCAACATGGCTAAATGGTTTACAATGGTTACAAAAACCATTTTTAAATGTTCTTCTTTAGCTTTGTATATTTTAGTACAACCATTCACATTGACAAGCATTGTTAGGTTTTTTTGCTTTATATTTCTGCTCCACAATTCCAATTTTCTACAAAATGCAATAACTTTAGCACTCGTATTCAACATAAGATATTTGCTCCATGAAGTTGAAGATTCAAGTTATTTAATTTCTCGAATATATCATTCAAGCAGCTCAATTTCATCACATATAAACCATCGCGAAAATTCTCGGCTTCCGATCTGTGTTCTTCTTCTAGGTAAATGATGATTTCTTTTCTTAATTCATAAGCACGTTGCTAGAATTTCCAAATGTCATTTAAGTTTATTGGGTTTCATGCTGGTTGCGGCTAACATTTTTGAGCAAATGATACAAAGGGGCCTTTCTTCTTCATTTACTTCAAGACTGGTAATCCCTAAATTTAAGTATTCTTGAGAATAATTTCTTGATTTTGTTTTCGGATCCACGCTCGTCTGTGTACTTGTTGATGTTTGACTATCGTCCAATGCTCGCTTACGCCCGCTCAAAAAATTATCCAGGAGCCAGCACAAATCTGCTGCTTTGAATATTTAATATGGTGAATTGCAATTAATACGAAAACATATATAATATTTCGATTGACTCGAAGGAGAATTGATACTTGCTTTATCGAACATTTTCCTTCTTACTATGAAAAACATTTACTCTGCGCATGCTCGAGATGACTTCCACAAACCATATTACTTATTTTTCTCTTTTCTTTAGTAATACTTCCGTATTATTTCTTTTATTATTCCAAAAAAAGTATTCCCGGTTTCTAAAGTTAGCTTACCCCGTCTAGGTCTACTTTCATTAACACATTTTTGTACTATCATATTCTTTTAACGTTATCTCCCTGTTTGGCTTTCATTTCAAATATAATCTTGTTCATCATCTTTTACGTGGCTTGCTTTTACGGGAGATAGGTTCTGTCCAGTCTCCCATGACCTTTTAATATTGGCTTTTGTTCTCTCACTTGACTCTTCGAATGTTCCTCACTGCGAGGAATTCATTCTTGGGTTAACAGGTGACCCTGCTCTGCACTCCCTGTTTTCCCTTCTTTTAAATCTCATGTTTGGCTTTTCGTTTAATACCTTTACGAAGGTATTTCTTGATGTACATATTTTTGTTTTCCATTTTCTCATTGTATATATATATTTCATTGATTTTATTGTATATTGACTTTATTGTATTTTATGGTTGTTTAATGTATTTTCTTGTATTTTCATGTGCCCTGACGAATGCTCTGCTGATTGTGGATGGTCTCTCCGGTCTCCTTGGAGCCTCGCCTCTCTCGCCCTCTCTCGCCTCTGAGAAGCGATCTTCGGCCTGTGAAGCTTGCTGATGGAATCTCGTGCCTTGTGGTTCTCTCGTCTCCTTGGCCTTTTCTGTCTGCTTCTGTCCGCTGAAGTGCCGGTTTTTTCCTGTGATTTGCTGTGTCCCGTCTCTTGTTGCTGATTCTTCTTGAAGACTTGGACTTGCCTGATTTTTTATTTACTTGTGTGCTGTGGACTTTTAAATAACAGATTTCCGCCTGGGACGTTTTTGTCCTGAAGACTATTTGACTTTTTGAAACCTCATGTCTATTTTTCGGCTATTTTATTTTGTAAAAACTATCTGTAAAACTATCTGCTGAATTAAAAAAATTTAAATTTTCACCTCTTCCATTCGCTTCATCTGTTCACAGCCCGCTTGACAAAATGCCAGATGTGGTTTCTCGCCAACGTAGGCTCGCTTTTAACTACTCTTGTTTTGGCACTTAGTTAAAAATAATTTAAAAGCAGAAATCAAAATACTCAATATATATTTTTGTTGTATAGATTTTATTGTATTGGGGGTCGCAATCAAAATTATGATTGAAAACTGGGCCGCGAATAATGAAAGGTTGAGAAACGCTGACTTAATGTAATATTGAAACTTGGAAATACAAGTACTATTCGATCGCATGGACTTTTTCACTGGCAAAATCGGGAGTTTAATCAATCCATGCAATCTGAATACTTTGGAGTGCTGCATTACACATAAGTAAGGTGACTTAAAGCAGGATATATTTTCGAGCGAATGTTTCATCTGAATGATGGCATTGTGTCATTCTTCCATAAGAAAAAGTGCTTTGCGTAATGTAAAATATTATAAGACCTAGCATGGTTTTTGGATTTTATAGTTTTCAGATATATTTGTCATATGAATAAATTTAATGTCGAGATGCAAGGAAAATCTGTTTATCAACAATATTTGGGATAATCTTAAACGTTTTAAATTACAACTTGATCTGTTTTCCTGGAAGGTAGCGAAGAACATGTTTCATTAAATTCTATACCCTCAGTACATGAAGACATTCTTAAGAGTTATGAAGATAACCTGAAGAAACTGCATTTCATGTTTGAAAGATGATTTAAGGATTACAATGCCGTTCAAACACAATTTGACATTTTCACCATTATTTTCAATGTAAATCGTGCAGCATTGAGTTAATTATGTATAATAATCATGATGTAAAATAATGTACAATAATCATCTCAAGCAATTGTTTCTTTGTTCCAAGGTTAGAGTTTTACAAACCGTTATTGAAAGCAAGATACAGAAATTTAATTTCTACCGCCAAAAAAATTAGTTCTATATTTGCTGTATTCTATACATATGAATAAGAATTTTCTACCATTAACCTTAAAAAGAATTCTATTGAAATTAGACTGACAGATGAGCATCAGAATTTGTGTATCGCAGTTTGAAACTGAGTTCAAGGAACTTAAATGCAGTTGCACTTTCCTTCATTTGCTGTAATATTTGTAAAGTAATATTTGCATATTCATTTTAAAGTCTTAGAATAAATTATATAACATAGTAATTTTTTCTTTTTTTTTGTCCTGCTCAAAGAAGTTTGTTCATCCCTGCTCTAAGGCAACAACCACATGACCCATTCATTCACGTCAACGGTGATCGAATTCGTTCTCCAAAGAAGAAAAAAAACACTTTACGACACCCTATTCAACAACAAACAAACATTGAAACAAAGAAAATACTGGAAATGATTGTCAAAGAAATTTTCAAGGCAATTTTTGAAGTCGAGTTTCAGTTCTCTAATTCCGTGATTCATATGTTCTTTGCTAAGTTTGTTGCTTTCGGGCTATCACTTCTTACTAGTATCACTGTATCGTCAGTGTACATTCAAAAAATTGTATTGTGGTGCAAGTGTTTGTCTTTCACAAAAATATTAAATAAATTCAGAGCAAGCAAACCTCTTTGCGGTACGTCCATTTCTATTTATCTAGGATTAAAACAGCACTCGTTAAGTGGGACTTAAATTTTTATTTGCTTTGTAGAAACTGGTTAATTTAATGAGATGGTTCTAACTGTATTCTTAATCCTTTTATTCAGAATGTCAGTATACCGGACTCGAACGAAAACTTTCTGTACGTCCAGAAAAACCACTCTCTTGTGCATTTTATTTCAAAATCCTGTATGAACTCTATCACTCGGATGAGGTGGTGCGATGAAGAGGATTCAAGCACGAATTCATACCGCTCGAGGATGATGATGTTATGGTTACATAGATGAGTAATCAATCAGCTTAATATGATATTCTCGATATGAGTAATTTTGTTGAGATTAGGGTGTAGAAATATCAGCCTGTAGTGTTCACGAGGGTGGGAATTTTTCCCGGTTTCAGAATTGGAATAACGGCAGTGGTTTTCCTGACCTGCAGGAAGCAACTGAGTTTCGAACATGTTCTAGACGATATTTTTAGGTTGGAAGATGCAGAGGATGGGGGAGGGTTTTCATATTTTATAAGTTGTTCCTTCTCTACCTTGTACCTTTTTTTTAATTTTGATGTTTTTGATATAACTTACGATTTCAGAAGTTGTTGGAGGGAGGGGGCAGTTCTAAAAGTTATTTTCATTTGCAAGGGAGTTGTGGACGACATGTGCGGATTTAAACTCATTCTAAAAAGAATCATTTAGTGTTTCGTCTTAATCTATATCGCTCAGTGCGATATTAGTTCGGCCTTGCAGTGTGAAAACCTGGGATCTCTTTTTCTGGTTCACCTTAGCCATTCCTGGAAACCGCTTTCGGCGAATAAGTTATCCAGAGCGTCAAAAAGTGCACTATTTACATATTTTCTTTTTGTAGTCTATTTAATTTTTGTTTCTCGGAAGAGAAACAAGTGAATTGCCCTATTTTCTGGACTTGTTACACTCTTTTAAAAGCTGTCCAAGTTTTTCTACCTATGTGGGATTGTACGCTTGTTTTTATTGGTTTGGAGGAGTCGTTATTAGTACTTAAAATACTTTGAGGGAATTCGGAAACCTGTTTCTCGATATCCACCACTGTATGTTTTGAGAAATGAGAAAAATGCGATAGTTTCCTTGAAAAATGCTTTCCAAAGAAATTTTCAGCTAGTATTTATTTTAAGTGTAAATAGTTATTTTCTTTGTGATTGCGAACTGAGTGATAATAGGATAGAATCGCTGCTCCTTTTGGGTTACAGGGATATTTGGCAGGACCAATGAAAACTCGCCGTTAAGATGAAATGAAATCAATTGTGTTTTGACCGTAGAATGTTGTTGTAACCATAGATATGATTTATGTGCCATTTTTATCGGACACTTTTGAAGTATTATAAGGGCAGCCTTAGCTTGTATGTATAGCGTTTAGATCTTCACAGATGAATGAGATGATATACGCAGTTTGAACAGTGCTACTATTGTGGTAGTAGGCCTTTAATGTAAACATTCAAATGTATAGGCGTATAGGTTGAATGACATAATTTTCAGCTTTCACTTCGGTGAGAAAGGTGATAACACCTCTGTGAACGTCCTCAATTACCCGGGGAAATGTTGTCTTTTGTACCGGTAGCTTGTATACGGAGTTCGGGAATTCTCTATTGACAGCTTGAACGATTAAGTTGCAGTTTTCGTTAAATAGAACATTATTGGTTGTAGTGAAGATCAGAGCCCACCGTTTTGGGATAGACAACTGCTACATTGTTGAAACTATTGTTCGTAGCAAAAGTATTTTCAGAATTGTTATGAGGGGGGATTTAAGCAAATTTGTTTGGGGTTATAAACCCAATACTATCGATTATGCGCAGGGTTAATGTTTGGCTGATAATTAATTTTGGTTGCACGAAGTAAGTTTATGCCATTCTCATTCGGATACTTTTAATGTTTCCTTTCATATTATGAATATAGAATTCAGGGTCTGGGCAAGGTAATAACTTAATGAACTTATCCTTTGTTTCCTTTTTCTCTTCCTTCGTAGTGTTAAGCTACGCTTTCAGTTCGATCATAATAGGGCTTCCTCTTAATTTAGGATTTGCTTCTTCGATTTAAATCCAGGTTAGCAGATACTTTATTTGACCTAGAGGAAATTATTCCTGGTTTAGAATTTTTTCCCACATTGCCTTGATTTTGCTCTCAATGGCTGAAGCTCCATGCCTTCCTTGTGAGCCACAGCAGCCTTTTCAGGCGTAAGAATAGGCGTACTTTTCCTCTGATAAGAAATCCAACACACAGCCGTTCTCAAGGAAGGTTAAGCTGGGAATCACCTGAGATTTGACCAACTGATATTCTTTCAAAAATAAGCTGTAGACATGCTCTGGGAAATGAGTTAATTTCTCAAAATTGCCATGAAGCAATCTAGAGTCAATAACTCTTTAAGACTAATTCAATAACTTATTGCTGTGCAGCTCCTTTTCCCTTACCGCGAACTTTTCAAAAGGTATTTTCTCATCTCCTTTTTGATAGTCAATCTTGTTGATTATTCTAAATTCCTCAGAGTAGGGCTCAGAAATGTCACTGAAAATCTGATTGAAAGCCAGCCGCACATGTCATGCCTGCGGTAAGCGATTATTTGACATTTTAGTTTTCACCGAGACATTCGAATTGCCTGAAGCTAATATCTTATTTCAAAGTGAATGCAATTGCCAAGTAAATTTGTGACTTTCGGCTATTCGCGGTTTTCTCTTCACTAACTTTAAGGACTCTTAATTAAGATTGATTGCTTTTTCTAAACAACCTTTGCCCAACCAAAAATGAAACGTGAATATTCAAATTATAAGCTGGTTAAAATATAGTGAAATGAGGGAGATAAGAATTATATAAATTAAACTTGAGACACTCGAAAAAGTTCGAGTAGTTCTTTCATTCGGCAATTGTTATAGAGTCAAAGACGGGATCGAGAATTGTTGTAAGTTATCAGTAGAAATCTAGACAGCTAGAAATTAGAAAAATTAGAAATTAGAAATCTAGACAGCTTCAACTTTAAACTAGTGGTAAGACTGTGACGGCAGCCCATTCCTCTTTGCCTCTTGTGCTATAGCTAAACTCAATGTTTTAATACTAAAAGCCAATAAGTTGACCATAGATACGTTAGAACAATAATCACAATATTTATTACTTGGTTGCTAATATAATGACAATTATAAATGCTCTTCCCGACAAGCCTTAACTATTTTAACTCAATGTACCAGCAATAATCTAACGGACTCTTACCACTAAGACTATCTTGACTTCTAGCATACATTAACTAGCAGATAACTTGTAACAATTCCTGGCTCCAACTTCATCTCCGACTCTGGAAAAATTGCTGAAAACTAGAATCACTCAACCTCTTCTTCATCCTCTCTATCGCGACTCTCAATGTGAGTTTATATATTTCCTAACTCTCCTGCTTCACTTCCTTTCTATCTGCTTTACATAATCACGTATCATTTTTGGTTGGGTAAAGGTTGTTTAGCAAAAGCAATCAATCTTAATTAAAAGTCCCCAAGGTTAGTGAAGAGAAAACCGCGAATAGCCCAATGTCACAAGACTGTTAGTTTGTTATTGGTAGATCAAATTAATATATTTAGGGAGCTAATTTTAAAGAGCTGTTTATATTTGTCGTTATACTATTAATTTGCCAATAAACATATTGTTAAGACTTGTGTAACTTCTTGAACGTTTTATTGACTTTTAGTGCTTGTACTTTGAGTTTAGCTATGGCACAAGAGGCGATTAGGAATAGTGTGCCGTCACAAATTCATTTATGCTTCTTGAGTCTTTTTAGAGCATGTCCCCTGACTTTACAACAGTGTCGTCTAGGAAATCTTTTACTCCAACCTAGTAATTAAAAAAGTTCATAAATCTCTCTAACCTGACAAAATTGTTCAGCCACCGTCACAATCCACTAAATCCCCTTCTCTGATACAACCGTATCACACTTATTCTAACACCTTAATCTGGCGACTTCGTTTAATTTCCCAGTAAACTGAATCACCGCTAACGTCTCATTACCTCGCATATTTTGAAATTAGTTCGATCAATTTGAAATTCAAAATGAGTTTGGAAGCAAATATTTTTTCGATGGAATTAATATTATTTATCTTTGCATTTTAATGGTGTTATTTGTTAAAAATTAGGTAACAGGAAAGAAATTTCAAATACAAATAATGATAGAAAAAAAAAAGGTAAAACAAGACTTTTATTTCCACATAAAGATGTAACTAATCCTTAGAACTCATAAATTTGTTCTAAATATTTCACACATAAGAGAAATCAATTTTCTGCTTCATCGAAAATATAACAAGAGAAAATTAAATCCCCTGAATCTCGTGTGAACTTTAAAAATTAATTTTGATTTTTCAACATTACGCGGTACATTTGAAACAAATATTACCTCAGGACGGCACTCTTTGCAACGGACGTTCTCTGGGGACGGAGGAGAGTCGAAAGGAACTGTCGCACAGGTTGGGGGTTTGCGTCGCTGAGCCTAACTTTAGAAAAAAAAAATCACACACAAAGAAATTTTCATCCTTATTTTTTGTTAAAATTTTTGATTATTAATTAAGCTGTTATGTATTTTAAAATTAACGTTTTTAATAATTCTTTTCCTTTCATTTACAAAAGAAAGTGTATAAAGAAGTACTTACTTTGATAAATAATTTTCATAAGCGCTATTGAAATTATTGCGAACTTTTACTGTTAAAAAACATCAATAAACTTTAAAATTAATCAAAAAAAATACCATAATGGCTATTTACAAGAAGTAACAGAGCTTAGTGTGAAGAGAGTGTAGTAATTCCTGAAGCGCGGAGAGACTCAAAGTGCTGTTTTGTCCGCCTCTGATAAAATGTTTGCATCAGAATCACTATAAATATTTTTTCAAGCCTTTTAGAAAATTAATCACATTCTCTACATCAAATGGTCGTCATGTGAGTATAGTCTTCAGATAAACAACGCTTTCTCGCAATTATAAACAGGAGTCAAGTGCTTCCGAAAATAAAAAGGAAAGTTAACGAAATACATCCTAAAGCAACGCAAAGTCAAACAGTACTGATAGTACAGCTCTAAAAAGAAATAAATAAAAAAAAATGTAGCAAAAAATAATAAAAAAAACATTCAGTGAAAAACCAGAAACACGAACGTACATCACATGAATGTGAAAATAGCCAAGTTCAGTTTGTTCACATTACGCTTTCCTTCCTCCCCCACAACAGCTGGTGAGCAAAATACAGACTGCAATCAAACTGAATGTCAAGATCTTAAAATTACTATACAGTTCAAAAATAATGGTCTTAGGGTGCCACCTAGAAATATTTTGAAAACGTTCCACCTTAGAATGCGAATAAGCATTGTTAGGGCCCTGAGCTTATTCTCCAATGATGCGTATTTGGTACGTTCGACCGTGAACGACGATCGCGAGTGATGCGTATAAGGTACGTTTGTTCCGAAAAGAGACAAACGTACCTTATTTCGATTTAAGTCAATTTTATATACATAGGATAATAAACTTTTTTACTTGTTTTTTATACAAATTTCTAATAAAACTTGACTTCGGGCTGTTCTTACATTGAAAAAGCATTAATGCTAAATTCGACATATTGAATTCATTGTCGCTAAAAGTAGATTGCAAATAAATTATTAAACATTCGAAATCATTTAAGCACAAATGAATAAAGGAGTTCCCAGACTTGATTAACGGAAAAGACAAAAAAAAATGCAGTTCTCCATGATTTAGAATTGTTAATAATTCTCGCAGTTTTTCCATCAAGGCAACTGAAAAAATTTAAGCTCTAAATATTTAATGAATTTTAACTGCCGTAGCTCCTAGATGATTACTGCACTAGAAGAGGCCATAACTATTTGGAATTTTAAATTACCCAGATTCTTAATATTGTATTAAAGAATACGGTATCAGATTCTGAATTTAAGATTCTGAATTTAAAAAAAAAATATTTATTTATTTCATTAGATTATTGAGTATAATATGGGCTAATCGTGTTGGAGAGGGATGAGAGTTGGGACAAACCTGCTATAACATTTTTTACAGTGGAAAGCCAGGACAAAAAAAGAGAAAGAAGTTTCACGCCCTGTCGTTAAGTAAAAACGATTAAACGGTCTTAGAGACAAACGTCGCCAATTGTGATTATTTTTTTCAGATTCAATTTCCAGCTAAAATTCAAGTGGTACAAGCTAAACATAAATTGAAGGAATTTCAGCAAACTGCAGTGAATACAAAGGCTTTCCCACCAGTATTTGTGCTAAATAGATTCTCGTCTTAATAATTTTAATTATACATATTTTCAAAAGATGTGGAATATAAGTTGTCAAACACGAATTGTATTACCACACAACTGATGAAATGGAAATCAATAGCAATTCCTCCATTATAAAGCTTTGAAGCATTTAGAAAAATGTATTGTTAAGTAATTAAAAATAGTATTTAATTATCTATTATTCTGCGTAACTACTATAGAATGCATTTCGATGCAAAATTGTAAAGCGAGACTTCTTAAATTATCATGTCATTTAATTTTGAGCATTTTACGTTTAATTAGTTCTTATTAAAATTGGAAATATGAAGATAGTAGTTTCCTTAATTGGGTAAAGAGAAGGTGAAAATTCCCAACGATAGTAGAAATGTTGTGTCAAATGGAGCCGTTAGTAATTTAGGACAATTTGAATGACATTTATTTATATATTATTACGTAATCAAAACGAGTTCTTAAATATCTCGCTTAAGATAAATCACGTAATGTACCAAAATTTATTATTCCTATGATTAAATGTTCTAATAAATTAATGTAATCGAAAAACGAGAAAGCATAATATTATCTTAAGGTAACTGAGACACTTTCGACAAGGAAAAATGAGCTGATTTTGAGCTATACTTAAAGGATGGAAACTTTTTTTTTTAAAAAAAAAAAGCAATTAAAGTCCTATTTTGACATTGGAATACCTATATA
Organism: Nephila pilipes; assembly: GCA_019974015.1. Classification (NCBI taxonomy): domain Eukaryota; kingdom Metazoa; phylum Arthropoda; class Arachnida; order Araneae; family Nephilidae; genus Nephila; species Nephila pilipes. The sequence goes on along the minus strand of BMAW01028555.1, from coordinate 164,877 downwards.
TTTTTCCATGACTTTATGTAAAGAATACACATTTACAAACGTAAGAGGAAGTAATTATGTATGAGCAATTAATAGTCAACAGCTCTATTTAAGTTAATAAGTTATGTACTTACCTTTCAGTACATCTTGCATTAAGTCTACTGCATTTACAACTTTAAAAATTTGCTGAGTAATAAAACATGTATCATTCTTTACATTGAATTTCATGAAATTTTCAAAATTTATAATTAAATAAAATTTTAAAGTTTTAAATTTTAGGATTCAAATTTTGCATAATTTTTTAACATATTTCGCTATACCTAAAATTTGTGAAAATGTATTAGAAACAAATTCAGCTGAACATGTAGAAAAAAGACTCATTTCATAATATGTAAATTATTCGTTTCATGGATACTGCAGTGTTTGAAAAAAGTATACTAAAACCTTAAAAAAACACATTTTGAGAAATAATTCAACTAAAGATATTTTTTCATTATAATTTGCAATTTTATGATTTTAATGCAATCAAACACTATATTATAATTCATTGGTATTGCACCTTCTACAGCATTTTATCAATAAATTGTTTTGGGTTTTTAAATTTTATATTTAGAAGTAAGCTGAATTAATGGAAGTAAAAATTATTTAGAAGTAATCTGAATTTAAATCTGAATCACGCGAATCACGGATTAAAGAAGGGAATTTTTGAGTAAATAAGTATTTCCCAACAACACAGCTTTATTACTCGTATACCAACACTAATTATCCAAGCTAGATGGGCATGATCCATGCAATGGGTTAGCATCCATTGATAGTTTATAAAAATAATTTGACCATACAACTTTAACCATATCAGGTATGGGATGTTTAATGTTTCGTCGAATAGCCAAGCCATAATACGAGGCATGTTTTTTAAATAAGTACCGTTTTGAAATTAAAAAAAGACGTGCAAAGATATCGCAATAATTTTATTTTTACATGAAAGCCTGTACCTTAATCTACTTTTCTACATAATTTCCGTGAATATTGAGGCACTTGTCATAACGTGGCACCAGTTTTTGAATACCCTCCTCATAAAATTCTGCCGCCTGACTTGTTAACCACTGTATCGCAAATGTTTTGACTTCGTTATCATCTTGAAGACGCTGACCGCCCAGGTGTTTCTTCAAGTGCAGGAACAAATGGTAGTCGCTGGGCGCCAGATCAGGGCTGTATGGAGGATTATCTAGAGTTTCTCCTTTAAAAGATTTGATGAGATCTTTGGTCCGATTAGCCACATGTGGACGGGCATTGTCATGCAGCAAAACGATACCCTTACTCAACTTGCCTCGTCTTTTGTTCTGGATTGCACGACGCAGATTGTTCAATGTCTCACAATAAGACGCTGCATTGATTGTCTCATTACGAGGCAGAAACTCCACTAGCAATACTCCTTTTCTGTCCCAAAAAACTGTGCACATGATTTTCCGGGCAGAAATTGTTTGCTTAAACTTCACTCTTTTGGGTGATGATGAATGTCACTATTCCATGGATTGTTGTTTCGATTCTGGTATGACGTAGGCCACCCATGTTTCGTTACCAGTAACAATTTGGTCTAAAAAATCTTCACCTTCATTGCGGTACCGCTCAAGGAAAGTCAATGCACTGCCTAAACGTTGGGTTTTGTGCAAATCCGTCAACATTTTTGGAACCCAACGTGAACACAATTTCCGGTAATTCAAGTTCTCGGTCACAATGCGATACAAAACACTACGAGAACATTGAGGAAAGCAGTCGGACAATGATGAAATTGTAAAGCGTCTGTTTTCTCTCACCTTTTCGTCCACTTTCTGCACCAAATCTTCATTAACGACCGAAGGACGCCCACTCCGTTCTTCATCATGCACATTTGTGCGGCCATCTTTAAATGCTTTCACCCATTTCCTTACCATTCCATCACTCATAATGTTTTGTCCGTAAACTTCACAAATCTCACGATGAATATCGATCGGTTTTACGCCTTTAGCACTAAGAAATCGTATAACAGCCCGTACTTCACAATCAGCGGGACTCACGATTGTCGGAGGCATCTTAAACACTCAGTAAACAACGTATACAATGAAGAATCAGACTGTAATGGCGTCAGTGCGTAGACAAGAGATGTAGGTAACCAGCGAGCATGCGCGGAACGCCGACCGGAGCGCTGCGGCGGCTGAATTGCAAAACGGTACTTACTTAAAAAACATGCCTCGTATCTCAGTAAAAGTGAAATTTCTTTATATGTATATCTCCAAATTCAGTGATGTTTTCACCATCAGGGGAGTGTCACTTGCTAGCCCGAGTGTTTGTTTACAATTTTAATATTCAATTTTTGATCGTTCTATTTATCCAAATATTATAAATGATACATCTACGGATTCAGAAAAGCAACTTCTATTTTTCAATATCAGAATAAAAAAATGTAAAATTTGAAGAATTTTGGTGTCTCAGTTACTTTATTATATTATCATTATATTATTGATAAATGATTTCTGCCTGTTTTGATCAAACATAGCCGAAGCATTTTTAAAACTTTCTTTAAATTATAGTTCTTGCAATCAGTTCAATGATATTTTAATTATGATAAAGAGAGATAAACAGGTTAATGGGATTGTTTTAGATTTTATACTTTGTGCTAGTATCAGAGTCTTCTTAGCTAAGTTTATATTGGTGGCTTGAATTATTATGTTTCTTTGGTTCATATTTTTCATTAATATAGTAAAGTTTCTTGTACAGTTTCTTGATACTCTAGTTAAGTGCTCATATCTTTCTTAAATCTTTATTAAATACACTTCATTCTTCAAAATTATAGATCATCATGATCATCATTTTAGAATAAATTATTCTCTGAAAGCTCGTATATTGAATTGAAATATTTCAGATAAAATAAATTAAATATTAAAATGAGTCGGTCATGCGGCAAATATGTTATACCAGTGCTCCGCAACCTTTTCTCACCTACGACGCACCAAAATTCTTTCCAGAATTCGGCGGCACACCAAAAGCTAAAGTATATAGGTATTAATTGATACACAAA
>BMAW01028555.1:109269-144897 GCA_019974015.1 Nephila pilipes | reverse complement strand
ATATATATATATATATATATATATATATATATATATATATATATACTGAAAATTTATGAAAGAATAATTTAAAATATTTAAAAAGACAAAAATCCAGAAAGAAATGTAAAGATGAAAGAAAAAATAAATGAAAATATGGAACCCAGTAAGTCAAAAAGCAATATCGGGCTGAGGACCGAATAAGCGGGGTTAAACTAGTTTAATGGTACCAACCTTCCCCCTTTGCGACTTGGTAGGCTGAATTGGGAAATCCAAATAACAAAAGAGTTCAATGATTAAAAGATGCAAAAAAATTCAGCGATAAAATCTACAAAATTAAAATCTGTAATTATTGGTAGGCTGAATTGGGATATCCAAATTACAAAAGAGTTCAATGATTAAAAAATGCAAAAAATTTCAGCGATAAAATCTACAAAAATAAAATCTATAATACTAAAAATTATCAACAAATCAAAATATAAAAATTTCTTACAAAAATTCAAAGAAATGAAGATTCAAATATGTGAGTAGTAAGACGGAATTTTCTTTAAGCTTCAAGATGTATATCACATACTCAAAATGAAAAAAATGTAACACGTCAACACCATATAAATAGAAAAAAGATTTAAGTCATTGTTTGATTGGAAATAAAATGTAAAAGGTTGCAAACAATTGGTTAGTAATAAGTTGTATGGTAAAGGAGTATAATGGTCCAGAGAGTGAGTAAAAATGTAAACTGTGTAAATGTAAATAAATACATTAGACCACTAGACCACTAACAAGCCGACTTTGTGGACCTATTGTTGTGTGGTGGATTTGAAACTGGATCATGATTCGCAAAAATGTTTAATATATTTGTGATGTATATAAGTATTTAAGAAATTTATTGGATAATCATGATCTAAGCAGGTGTTGAAGAATTTTTTAATGTTATTAAACTTGTCTATTTTATGTGCGGTTAATTTGTTATTACGTAATAAAAAACCTAATTAAATATTCCTATACATAGATCTGTGTAGATTACTGTACCCAAAAGGAATTTTGAATAAATGGAATTCGAATCTCTCTCTTTTATCATAACTATTACTAATTAGTCTATTGTCAACAATTTGCAAATGAAGATCTAGAAATTCTACTGTATTAGAATTAAGATTAGTTTTTAATAATTTGAGATAATTAGTGTAAAACGAAACATTTGGTTTAAATTCCTCAGTTTTATATATATATATTCCTCAGTTATATATATATATATATATACACATATATATACTAATAGTGTTTATTATGAGTACATAATAAAGAAACACGTATGTAAGCAAAGAATAAATTAACGTATTATTAAGTATAAATCCAGTAAATTAAAAAAATTATTATTATATGAGTAAAAATGTAAAGATCCTGAAACATATAAAGCAATAATTGAGAAAAATAAGAAATTAAAGTCAAAATATAAAGATAAAGCAAACCTTTACGAAGTTAATAAAGTTCAAAAATGGAAATCTAATTATTTAAAGCTCTGTTTCTAGTTTTGTATAGATTTACGTGTATATCATATTTTATTTACAAAAAAAAAAAAATAAAAAAAAATAAAAAAATAAATAAATAAAAAAAATAATAGTGCTTTTCGTTATAATTTTTTTTTTTTTTTTTTTTTTTTTGAGCATTGTATAAATTTGTTTACTTTCGTTCGAGTGCTCTTAAAAGAGCACTTTAATTTCAAGAATCTTAAAGAGAACTTCAATTTTAATAACAAGAGCAAACTTTAATTTCAGAAGAAAGTTCTAGTGCCTCATGAGATGTTTTATAGCAAAAGAAGTGGAAACTTAAACTCGTTATTGCCATAATTGAGTTTTGCATTACGGTAAAGATTTCAAATTCATGAATTATCTCTGACACTATCCACGATTGACTACAATGTAAATACTTTCAATAATTACTACGAAACGAATACGTTTGAGAATTAATAAATTTAAGGAGCTTTAACGAAGACTAGACAGGGAAAATTTAATTTGTGTCATACTGTCTCGTTCCATTTGTCCTTAGACAGCTACGACAAAGATAATTCCTTGAGGTTTAAAATTGAATTAATACACAGCTTAACATTAGATCTATATGATTCTAGTTAGTAAAGTATTCAGAAACAAAAGCAAAGATGGTTTTAATTTTAGTATAAAAGTAACCGGCTTATTACGATGGCAGACATTCTTGTTGTAGTATAAAATCCCATCTATTAGAATTCATTTGACGCTTCTCAGGTAAAAGGAATGCAATGATATATCCATTTAAAATGATATCCACTTCGAAAATCAATTACTTTTGCTCAGACAAAAGTATTTGGTACCTAGAATATCATTTTAACGTATTAAATCAAATTTAATTATCTATTTTCAGTTTTTTTTAGTTGCTTTACTTTGAACTAAATCGTTTCAAAATGAATTATAACTGCTAATATGGCAAGTAAAAGTTAAAACATAATACATTGGAATCCAAAAAATGCCAGGGTAATTTTCACAACATTAGGAATCGCATTACACGATACATTATAACTAGATAATTTTATGGTTGTTTAAGTTTTTCCTCAATTTCATTACTGATCGCTTGTCCCTAATGTGTTAGTAGTTAGTTTGAAAAAAGATTTTACTTTCGGGAGAATGTTAATTATCTTGTTTTACTTTTTATCTCATTTACTTTATTACTATTATCATTTATAATAATTAAAGTTGTATTAATAACACGCATTCAATTTATATAAAAATAGAATATGCCACTATTGTCTTACTAGAAGAATTAATGTATCCAGAAATTCAAATGAATATTTTTGATAAAAATAAATCATGAATTTAAATCCAAATTGTTATTCCTGCAGTGTAAAATTTAATTGCTAGTCATAATTTTTGATTATTCTTCTACTGTTATACGTAGCTGTTTCTTAAATCAATGATTGATGATTAACATCGGAAAAACAATATGAGGGCTCTTGGCAATTGATCTCGTAATTTTGAACTTCAGTCAAGCAATGCAGACTGCACTAAGCTGATACATCCATCTCCAAATTTCCACACCACGGCAGCAGGTGGACATAGTACGTCTACATAATTAACGTGCATCAGCCCCTGTTACACGATGGCTATTTAGTGTCATCAGGACTCGATCCCACAACTCGATGGGAACTCGGCTGTGAAATTTGGAAACCATTACTAGTATTTATAGAATTGAACAGTCATTTTAAACTGAACTTGAACGGTCATTCATTGCTGTTTAGCAAATATTCATTATTTAAAGATTTAAGTTCGTTTTTAAGCAATATGAGCAAATGACATTAAATTGAACATACTTTTATTAATCCTCAAAACTGCCGTAGTTACAATTTTTTGTGTTCTTTGTCTCTTTTCTAGTGGTAATTTTGCACATATTTGCGATATCTCTACCGTATAACTGAATAATTTAGCAATGAAATTCCGTATGCAATGGAACATGAAATTTATTATTATTACTATTTTATAAATAGTCATTCTTTTAATATTTTCACACATTTATGCTATCTGTAAGCATTTAGGTATTAATATAATTTCCTTCTCTGGTTCCTCTGATCATTTAAATATCAACTCAGTAAGAAGGTTTCAATAAGAAAATGTTATTTAGCAGTTTTATTGAAAAGTTCCGAGCTAAAATTTCACTTGAAACTTTTTATTATTATTAAAGAATAAAATATACAGATTCCTTTTTGGTTTGTTTGTATGCATGGCTTAATGGGATCATATTTAATTTCATGTACTAAAACACTTGTTATAAAGGAGATACAAAACCATTTCAGAATTATTTCGAAACTTACATTTATTGAAAAAAAATTGTACTTTTTGTTGGATTATGAGCTTAATAACTTCAAATGTTTTTTTAATCAATCTTGTAAACAATTGCAGTGTATTAATATATTTTGACTTGTTTGCATCTACATTCGAGATATTTGAAAAATAAACCACACCTCCTTCAATAAAACTGTATGCATTTTGAAATTACAGTATGCTATTTATAATTGCCTTTTTTGAAGCATTTATCATATTTTCATATTATGAAATGATATAAGACGCAGTAACAGCAATATGTGGTTTAGATATTTCTAAGTTGTTTACTTTCTTAGGACACACATAAAACTAATGGTAACTGATGACTAAAAAAGTTTAACGTATATTTAACATTTGAAATATATTTATACTTCATTAGCGCTTAAATTTTCAAATATAAAAGCAAAAATAACAAGGTATCAACGTGAAACAGTGAGGCATTTGACGTTGCTTTTTAGACACTTACGATTCAAAAATTAGCTCGATAGGCAAGTGGTTGTAATTTTTTACAAATTCGGAAGATGTGCATAAGTTATTTGACTGATTTAATTCTTCAATATTGAAAATAATTGTTCACAATTGTGAACTAGTTTAAATAACATTGACAAATTAATAAGTTATGATTGAAGAATAATTGTTGAAAATTTTTGTAATTGAAGAATAATTTTTGAAAATTTTTGAAATTGAAGAATATTTTTTGTGCAAGGGGATTTAATTTATAGATAACTAGTAAAAATAAATGATATTGCCGTTCTTTAAGTTAAAAGTAAGTTTATATCACTAAGCATTTTATATGAAATTTCAAGTTCATATAAACTTATCGACTGAAACTGAAATCACAAATATATCGAAAACTGATGAATTTTCTGAAGGTCGAAACTTCTTTTTCTCCTTTTTATGGCTCGATTAAATCTACAAATTCACGTATTTTTCTTTAACTTCACAACAATATTTAGTCAGGATTTCGTAATGCATAAAATTATTTGCTTCAATTTTTAAGTAAGATATAGATTACTTAATTAAATATTGTTATCAGTTTCTTTTTTTAAATAATGTATTTTGTGCATTTTAGGATGAGGTAGGTCTTTTCGTGAACAAACCTGTTTAACTCTTTTAAGCTTATTCGCCGTTTTTATATTTACTCTGTTTATTTCAAGTTCTTAACTTATTTTTAGTGCATTAAAGCAGATTAGGAGTTAGGTTGGAAATAAAACTAAAAGATAATACATATATATAATATTTTGTATATTTTTAAAAATATAAATTACTCAAATTAAGATAACATATATGAATCAAATATTCATATCTATTTTAGAAAAATAGAAAAGTAACGATAAAATTTCACATACAAAATATTTTATTCAGATTTTTAATAAATTATTTATTCCATGGTATTCGCTCTAACTTTTGTCTAGATCGCTAATATTAAGCCTGTATATTATAACTAAGTATTCGCTTAAATTTCTTTTGGGGTTTTATAATTTTTTTTCGAATGTAGGTTTAAATAAACATAAGTAATATGTATTTGTATTTTCTATCTGATTTTATATGTAAAATTCAAAATATCACTAACATTATTATCTTTTCTTTGAACTATTATATATTAAATAAATTTAACAGTTGTGAGAAGAAATCCTCTTTAACGTTTTTTAACAAGGCTAAATTTTTAATGAAACCTTATAACTAAATTTAGTAAATATAAAAAAAGCATTCAAAAATACTGTAACGAAGGTTTCTTAATATTCTATGGAAGTTTAATGTAATATAACATTGCTCGAATTCTTCCATGGCAAAATGCATTGAGTTATATTTTCTAGATATCTGTTTAAAAGAACTACCTGCATATGTATGATAAATAATGTATTTTGCTTACATTATTCATAATATCATAGAACTGATAAATTACAAAACACAGAATTTCATTTGCAATTTGAAGAATTTTTTCAGACAAATTTGATCTTAGCTAAAATATTTCGAAGATATTTTCGAAATTATCTAAGATTTAAGTAGAAATATTTTCGAATAACAATGATATCAACAGTTCAATTTTATGTAGATAATTAACTATTATAAAAATATAAACTATTTTATTTTTATAATAGTTAATTATCTTAAAAAATTTAAAAATGTAATTCAAACAAATAAATTTAGCCCTTATTGTTAAGTTTATGTAGAAAATACATAACCATAAAAATTTAGAAAATCTATAACAAAACCCGAAAATAATAAAAGCCTTATGTGCGATGTAATTCTTTTGTTTTATCCAATATTTTGAAAGAGATTCCAATTATTAAAATATCGAATTTAATTCAATATTTTAAAGGAGTCCAGCAAACTCTTTGAAGTATAATATAATCCAAACATTCAAGCATTTTAATAAAAAAAAATGTCGAACAAAAACATAACTTATTTGAATTAAAATTAAATATTATGCAAAAATTAATTGGGAAAATTTAGAAGCAACGCAATAATTTGCGATGCAAAAACAGTGTAAGGAAAAAAGAGAAATACGTTAAGAAATACAGTACACAACATAGTTATTTCAGTTTATTTTACAATCAAAATTTTCAATATATACTTGATTTAAAACATAAATAGATCTATCGTAATGCTATTTCATTGAGAAACAATCGCCATTTCACTAGTCTTTGATTACATATAGAATCCACTGCGAATGAGTATGTGATAAATAAGATTATGTTAATCATAATTCATTTTTCAACGCAATGAGCATTTCTTATATTTTTGTTGATATAAATTTGGTCTTGGGAAATAGAAAAATCTTTAATTTAAAGAGTAATAATCAAAACGAATTATATGTTATTCTATCAGAATACTGATGTCATCCTAGTTATTTAACGCTAAATTTTGCAGTTATCCTATAAATATTGAAATGACTGTAAAAGTATATCGTTTAGAAAGAGCTACTGAACAATTACATTCAATGAAAAATGAGTATATAAATAAATAAAATTAAAATGCTTAAATTATTTTACATATAACTATGTTCCAAATTAGTAGATGTTAAAATTTTGAGAAATTTAAGCATTCATATTTTAATAAATTTTTAGATTAAAAATATTACTTCAACTTTTAGTCATTTCCATTCATGTTTTAATTTACTATTTCTTTGAAATGAAATATGAAATCTTTTAAAATAACTAATGAATGCAAACAACTATTGTTTTGCTGTAATGTATTTCTAAAATATTTGAAATATTTTATTCCAGAATATTTCTCATGTACACATTGTAATGATTATGCGTATAGTATTTGAAATATTTACATTTATTAGCTTTCTAAAATGTCTGAGAGTTAAAAAAAATTAAACGAATTTAAAAGTAAATAGATATGTTATAAAATAACAACTCAATCAAGAAATATCTACATCCAGAAAGGAAAGTTCAAAATAGATAAGTTGATAGACAAGGTAAAAAGACAACTATTAGAGAAGGGAGTGTTTGTATGGGCTGCATTTTACAGGTTTCACAAAGTTGCTGAAGAGTATAACCAAGCAGAAAACAATCTTACGTTATTATAGTTGAAATAGTTCTTCAAAATATAGTTTGTTCCGGTTGCAGACGAATATATTTCTTAAAACGATATAGTTAACTTACAAAAGCTTGTTTAATTGTTGAAAAGTTAACAAAATTGAAAAAAATATATTTAGAAAAATAATTTCTTACTTATTTTCAAGAGTTTATAATCAATTGTGTTTCAAAAGAATTACAATATACTTTTTCAGATAAGATAAAAAAAATTATTCTAAGTCATTTTAAATACTAATAAAAGGTAAATATATATGTTTGAAGTTATGAATGTGTAAAACATAAAATATTAAAGCACCTGTGGCTAATAAAATTACCGCTATTTCAATTTAGAATAGAGAATATTGCGGTGAAGTTGGAAAAAATGAAAAATATGTGCCTATTAGAACTATCTCTTCTTTTATTAAAATAATTTTGGTTTAACTTCAGATTTCCCCTTTCAAATTTAAACTTTTTGCTAAACACCTCATTTTGCAAGTAATATAACCAGAACAGGTAAAAAGACAGCTTTCTTATTTTTCTAGATAAATCCATTTAAACTAAGTTTTACTTCTCTTAACTCTCAGAAGACCAAGAGAAAATATGAAACATTAAAGGGCATGTGAGATCATTGAGTGTTCCCATTGTTAATAAACCTCGTATTTATTTAACGTGTCAAATAATTCCAAAACATATCTTTTATAGCAGGCATATATATATATATATGCTATAAAAACTCATCTGTCAATACGAGATATCCAGAGACATCGATGCCATATTTTAGCCAATATTGAATGTTTTCCTGGTCATATTGTTGAAATCTTGAAGATACTTACTTTAGCCTAACCAGTTCTGAAAAAAATTTACTTTTTGGTAACTCTTCAGTTGCTGGGATAGATTCATCTGATAAATGTAAATTATTCCAAGTTTTTGGTAGTGTAGTATTCTTGATAGTTGCCAAAGCTTTTGCTACCATCATTCTTAAAGTCAAATTTTGCAACTTTCTTAAAACATAATGGATTTATAGACTTCAATATGATTTTTCAGAGATAGCTAGTGTCTATCAGTAACATTTCCGGATATCGAAACATATTCAGAAATAGGTAACTTGCTTGCCTTAAAACTATGTGCTGACTTTTAATTCTTACAAACTAAAAAAGTTATTGGCTTTTCGTCTAGTGTAAACCAGAGTCAACTGCATTGTAGACAATTGTGTTTTGTAGACCTTTTTATCCTCATATTTTTAAAAGACTATTTGAAATATTCAGCTTCTTCAGAAGAAACTAGCAGTTTTTCATCATGAATTAATTTAGTGCCTAATTCCTGAATTCAGTACCTAAATTTAAAAGGCATTAAGAAACTGATAGTCTCTCAGAATTATCCTCTAATTTCTTGTTCATTTAAAAAGCTTTTTCACAAATCAAAGGACCTCATTTGTGGACCTTGGCTACGTAACTGCATGAACCATGGATAACCTGCAGTATCTTAAATACTAGTTTTCTGTAATTTTCTTTAGCTGAGTACAATTTGTTGCAATTGAAAGTGTAATTTTACAAAAATAAAAAAAAACACTTCAAAACTATTTATAGCATTTTATCACACTTTAACAATATTTTACGTTTGCTCGAAATTCTCGGTTTTTTTTTCTAAACAAATAAACTACGTTGCAACACACACATCCTTAAAAACACTTTTCGAAAATATCTTTAAATATCGATTTACAATTTTAAACAAATAAATTTTTAAATACTGCGAATGATAAAATATAAATTAAACAAAATGATATAGAGTATACATTATTTTAAATTGAGTTAAGCTGTATTAACAAAATTCTGCTTACTAAAAACATTTAAAAAAACATAGAGTTTATCTTTCTTTACAAATCAATCAAATATTTATCCACTATACTTTCATATTCACTATCAAGTACAAAAGTAAATTTTGTACTGACATCAAAGTTATTTTTAATGTCAGATGTTGTTTTGTTTCCGACTTCATATTCTCAAGCACAGCTTGGTTTAATAACACCATTCTTCAACTGGCATGTTACTTAAAAGTTCATCGGAAACACTTAGAATAACCAGCATAAATTTAGTCAACATTGCCAACTGCACAATAATTATATCATGATCTATAATAAGAGAAAGCTCACACGCTGACACAAAATTAGTTGCATATGCTGGTTCGCAAGGATGTAGAGCATTAATGTCCGCAATCGTAGTTGGCTGAACTACTACTTATAATCTGGAAAATATTATAATATTTTGATTTTTGAAATGTGTAATTTTTTTTTTATTTTCTCTCTGTTATCTTTTATTTTCATTTCTGATATTTTTTATAATGTATATTACGTAAAGCCTGCATGACATTTTTCTTACATTTGATGTCAGGAAAGTTTGGTGTGAAATTTATTTTTATAATTGATTGGTATTACTATCAACTTTATCATCATCAAAAATAAACTACTATTGTTATAATATGTGAGTGGGAAGGTATATATTGAATATTAATGTGATAAATGCTAAATTGTGTTACTCACGAAACCTAATTTGAAGGAAGATATATTTTAGATATGTTTTGTATTCGCAAAGATATCAAGAAGGTTTAATTTTCAAAAAGTGAAAGATAATTGTTTTTGCATGTTTCAGTTAATTTTGATAATCTAGTACAGGGGTCGCCAAAGTGGTCTATATAGACCCCTAGGGGTCTATTTAACATCAGTAGGGGGTCTATCTGACCCAAGGGGTCGAATGGGGGTCTATTGGGTAAAATTAAATTTATTTAGATCTTCATTGCTACGTAAGGATTATAAGTATTTTTCAAATCTGCAACAATTAAAAATAAAAGAAGAAGACTTGGAGATGTATACAAATCATCTTCAAAAAATTAAGCGACGATTTTAAACTGCGCTTTGTTGATTTGGAAAACATCGACATCCCTGATTGGATTATTGCGCCATTTTCGGCGCAAATTGATAACGTCGACATCAACATACAAGATGAGCTTGCTGAACTATTGTCCGATCTTGAAGCAAAAACGCTTATTAAAAATTTGACAATACATAAATTTTGGACTAATATAAATCTAAAGCAAAAATATGTGAAACTTTACGAAATGGCTCAGCCATTTATGCTGGCGTTTCCAAGTTCGTATATGGTTGAAGTCGGTTTCAGTCACGTTAATTCAATTTTAACTAAAAACAGAAATAAATTAAATGTGGAGCTTCTAGGGGATTTACGGTTAAAATTGACTAATTTCGAACCCAATATAGCGAACCTTGCCAAGAAACACCAGGCACACTCATCTCATTAAGAAGTAAAAAATCTGAAGCTACTTTACTTACTGTTTCTGATTTATTAAACATTTAGACTAATATATAGTTTTATTTTAATTACCTGAAAATTACCTTTGTGGGGGTCTATGGAGATTTCGAAAAATTATATAGGGAGCGATGATCAAAAAAGTTTGGCGACCCCTGATCTAGTATATGGATTATTATTGTTTCTTTGAAAAATGCCTCTGACATTAATAAAGGAATTCAAAAGAAATTGGTTAGAAACATTTCCACTTTATTCTGCAAAAAAATTCAAAATTTTCAAAAAATATTTTTTTCCAAAAATCTATTATCTAATTTAATTGAGATAACTAATTAATTAACAATATTTGAAATATAATTCTCTGACCCCTTTAAAAAGCCAATTTTATTTAGCTGATAATATAAATATGCAAGGTCTTATCCAGTTAATATTTCTGAAGAATAGGATCCTAATAAGAATGTGACTTGAACTGATATTTTATTCATGACAATGCTGTTTCATTCACGTTTTATTCATTTCTGTGCTAAACATATTGTTTTGAGGTACTCACATGAAATCTTCCCTGATTAACATGAAATCTTCCCTGTACATCCAGATAGCGAAACCGTATTTAATATTAATATCAGTATAACATTTCTACAGATATTACAACTCATTTATTGAAACAGTGAAATGTGCACTAATTCGGCAACGAGAAATTTTGTATCAGGTGTAAAGAACAATAGATTCATAAGGATTTATTAAATCAGTAAACATTCTTAAATCCAAAATGTTTGATACCAAAGCCGTACCTCATTACTGACTTAAATGGATTACCAAGCGTCAATGTAGTTTTAATAGAATGAATCACTCTACATAAAATTTGAACGATTAAAACATGTATTTAATGTGTTTAAGCACATTCTAAACTTGTGTATAAGATATAAATATTCGACAAAGTATTTTGTCATTCTTGCAACTAGAAAAAAAATTAAATTCAAACATTTAATATCAATTTAATTGACTATTCTAGTATTGACAAAAACACAGCACATTATGAATGGTACATACAGTAATATTGTACAAGTACAAGACAGAAGACGAATTGAGACAAGATATTCTAATCACATGCTTATTTTTATTAGTTTCATTAGTGTGAAGAACACTTACTGGGCTTGGAGGACTTTTTACTGAAAGTACACTTTATGCATATAGTTGTAAGACTGAATAAACGTGATATGTAACCCTCTGGAAAACAAGAAGCACTGTAATGAATTTAAAACTGATATCTGCGATACACATTGAACGAAAATGCAACTAGCCGATCTGGTGGTCAACGTCAATGAACTCCCGAATCCCTAGAAAAGATCTGAAAGTGAAAGATTCGATTGATGTCACATAATAAAATGTATTAAGAACTATCAAATTTCGGATTAAAGAGCACTTACTGTTATGAATATTAGCAGATATTTATCGTTGTTACTTTTGTTTATCAGACTCACATATTTATTGCTTCTCGTATATACGCTGCGTGACAGTGAAAATACAACACCTAGGAGGAGTGTCCAAACACCGATGAAACTCAGCAAACAGAGAGACAGCAACGAACAATAACGGATCTTTATTTCGAAATGATATGCATAATTCAGAGGGAGAACAGCATCGGTTCAGTAGTTCGTAGAACCACCGTGGACTGTGATACACGAAGCAACACGTCTAGGTACAGAGTCAATGAGTGTAAGGATGGCGTCCTGAGGAATGGCTCTCCATTCCCTGTCAACCATTTGCCATAATTCTTCTTCTGAAAGTGGCAGTGGGAAGGTTTGAAAATTGCATCATATCGTACCACAAATGTGTTCAATTGGTGAGAAGTCAGGAGAGAACGGTGGGCAGGGAAGCATCAGTAAAAATTGCAGAGTACGTTGGCTGATGCTAAAAATGTGTGGTAGGGAGTTTTACTGCTGATAAAAGACATCCCTTGAAGGTAGGGGAGTATCACTGGCCACAGCACATCATCCAAATATCGTTGGTCACTGAAATGCACTGAATAAGAACTAGAGGTGACCTGGAATCATATGCTATAGTGCACCAAACCATGATGCCGTGTTGTCCAGCAATGGAATGCTCCACAGTTGATACCAGTTAAGATCTGTCTCCTCCACACTCTTATACATCGTCTACTATTGGAGAAACAGAACAAATGATGAACAAATATAACTTTGGAAGAACATCTCCCACGCACACGCTCAAACGATATTATAAAATGCGTTATTTCAATTATATGACTATAAACTAAATGATGTATATGTAACTTAACTGTACATTCACACACTTAAAATGACTTATAAGAAATTAAAAGTTTTTCAAAAAAATATTTAAAAAATAGAGTCAAATTTCTTAAAAATCCGTAAATTGTATTTCTCGCATATGTTGATATAATGTAATGCACATAATACAAACTATAACACTCAAATATATGATTAATAAATACACTCCATTCCAAATTAATTTGTGAGTAACAACAGAAATATAGATTTACAAAATAATGTATTCTATCAATACAGATGAAAAATGCAGAAATTTCTAGTTTAAATTTTACTCAATTTGACAGAATTATTATATGAATTATGAAAAATTATTAATTTATACATATATATTGGATATAGTTAAAGTTTTATGATATCCAGCATGAAACAATGGGGATTTTCGTAAAGAAATTCTTAAGGATGTCTGTGAATAATTAAACAATAAATAAGTTTACTGCTTAGAACAACTCAATTCAAACTTCATGATTAAATATTAGTATTTTTCAGCCATGGTTTAAATATTGCTTAATAACTTGGAAATTTTAAACTGGTGGCAAAAGCAAATTGCAAAATTATCCATACGAAAGAAAATATTTGAAAATGTTTTGTAAAAAACCTTCAATTTTGTACTTTTACATTTATTTTCAACAATAACTCGTGAATAAAGTTAATCTCACTCTAATTAATGAAAAATATACGAGGGTAGTTTAAGAAGAAAAATATTGAAAAACAAAGGATTTTAAGCAGATTTTTCTTAAATTTTCAATCTGTTTCGTACTTTACATTTTTCCAAGCATTCCTCCAGCTATTTAAGCAACCAAAAATGAAAAACATTGGGAGGTCCTGATTAGAGGCATTTGTTTGGGTGATGACCTCATCGCTTAGAGTGGACCATTGTCCACCTAACTATTTCTTAAGTTCGGAAGTGAAAAAAAAATATCACTGCGACCATATCCGGTGAATACGATGGATGTACTAAAAATTCGAAATTCCAGTCCATGATTATGGCCCTCAAAACTTCACAAGTATGCACCCGGGCATTGTCTTGACTGAAGAAGATCTTTTTCTTTTTCAAATGAGAACTTTTTTCAGGATTTCTGCACTCAACCATTGCAATTACGAAGAGTAATACTTACCCATTATTGTTTTTTTTCCCATTTCTAAGTAATCGATACAGATTATTTTTTTTCTTGCATTTCAAAACCCCTTGTCCTCACCTTACTGGCTAATTTCACCATTTATCGTTCTTCGGAATCTGTTCGCTTTCAAAAACCCACTGTTTTGACTGTTCTTTGTGTCTGAAGTGTGGTAGTGCATCTACACATTTCGTCTACAGTTATATTTCAAAACAAAAACTCGTCAGTACTGTAACAAAAATAATGATTCAGTGACGGGATATCATTTAAATACAGTCCCTCTGTACACTCGGTAAATTTTTGTCTTAACCAAGTTCTGTCCTCACGGTATAGGACCAGGGGCGTTGGCCATTTGAGCATACTGGAATTTCAGCCAAGAGATTCAAATTGCAATTATTTGAGGATGAGTTTCTTACATTTATGGGGTTTTCATTTGTCCCTTAAGAGGGGCTGCTCATTCAAATCTAAGAGGGATTTCAGACTTTTTCCCTTTAAAGCGCACGTTACTCAATTTGCTAATTTCTACAATCATCCGTGCCCGGACTTCGTCACTGCTTCAACAATATTCAATCAAGTTACGAGTAAATCTTTAATTATTAAATTTCACCATTACAAAATATAACAATATGGACTCTTAATAATGTCAAGAGTCTAACTTAAACAAAAAATATGTAGATTTCATTTGACCGTTTCTTTAATCAGTAAGACATTTTGATCACTCCCTGTAATAACCACAATACGATCAGTTGAAAATGAACAATTGGAAATTTCAGTAATCGGATCAATAGCTTCAGAGTCGACCACACGATTGCGTTTATTTTCTACTGAGAGAAAATGCAGTAACCTTTACGCCTTGACGAAGAGTTTTTTTTCACACCCACTATTTCGTACCAAAATTGAAACACTGTAACTTACGATATACCAGCAGCCTCAACAATTTCGCGTACTTTGATTCGTCAATCACTCAAAACAATACCATAGATTTTGTGAATCATTTAGGGGAAGTTGCTTCCACTGCATGTCCAGAAAGCCGTTTATCTTTTGTGGATGTACTGCCACGTTAAATTCATTTACGCAATTGTAAGTACTTTCAAACACAGGAGCAGAATTGCTATGAACTTCATCCAACTCAGCTTTGATCTCTTTCAGTACCTTTTAAATATAAGTGTTGAATCCCCACTCGAAACTCAGTTAATTCTATTTTTCTAAATAAATGCAAGTTTCTTGCTTCAATCGATACTAAAAATGAAACTACATGAAGAAAATAACTAAGATTTAGATAATTATCTAATGAGTTATGATGCTTATTAAAAACAAACACTTTTCGAATCTACAAGCGGCATCTCTAGAATTGTCTAACGATTTATTGAATGACCCTAGTAGTTAGATATAGTTAAATAAATACAGTAAATTTAATAGACATAAGTAAATAAATTTAAATAGACATAAGTAAATAAATTTAAATAGACATATAAGTAAATAAATATAGTAATAAAATAAAAAGTAATTCTTGGGTATAGTTAAATAAATACAATAATAAATTACTGTTATTTACTGTTAATAAAATTTTATACAAAATGATATATATGAAACTGGAAATCGTGTGGATTACTTCTTCAAATATTGAAAGTATATCCTTGAAATATAATAGGGAAATATTAATTAGAGTTTATGTTTTCACAATGTTCTGTATAGTAATTGATTAAATCAGTAATTTTACAATTATTGAATTACTTTTAATATTTGCTTATATAAATATTGAATTATAAGTAAGTTTCAAGTATTGAATGTATTTGAGAGATATATATAAAGTATTTTTAATATTCTTTAGATACTTTGAAACGGGTTTCTTATACAATGTTAAAACACCTAGATACTGTACCTAGACGTTATGTAATACTCCTAGTTACTTAGATATTATTAATACCTAGACATAAAAAGTTTTAAAATGCTTTTCACATACAATTTAAAATTATCCAATAGTTTAGAAACATAGGTCATAAACTCTTAAAAGGTTAAATATTGAAATGCTATAATCAATATATTCTTTAACAACTAGCTCTGTATAACACAAATGAATTAATAACCATAATTAATAAAATTACATTTTAAAGGTGTATCAATAGCTGTTTTATACTCATGGTCTTAAAAAAGCTTTCAGATTATAAAAATGCCTTATTCATGCTTATCAATCTGCAAAATATACTGATTGGTAATGAAAATTTTATATTCAGAAAACGTTAAAAAAAGATATTTTTAAACTAATTAGTTGATTTATTTGGTTTAATTAGAGCTTCTATATCTGTTAGCAATTATTTATATAATTTTAAAGAACGGCTAAGTAAAGTGGATGTCTTTCCATTGATACTCCACTCTCTTAACTTCTACTTGTTACTCTACGTAATATCTGTAGGCCAGTAAAGTTTAACGTTCATAGCCCTAGATAATTCCACACTATTAAGGATTTAACTCGGAAAAAAGATTATTCTCGATCATTGTCGGATATGAAACTTTTACCCTCATCTAGTAGAGCTATTTAATTTGCAATTGCGTTTCAGTATTCCGTTTTGAGTTATATATTATTCAATAATACTGGTGTAAGTTGATAAAAATAAAGTTCTTTCTCACAGAAATAATGCTCGAATAATGGATTTAATGTAGCTGAAATTAACTAATTTAATTTGTTACTTTATAATATTACGTAAATGTATTTTTATCAATGTATTTTTATCAGATACAAACAAATGAGTCAACTTATATTTTCATATTAGAGATTCTATCTGTTTACAGAATGGCTGTACTTAAAAAGAATTTTAAATTACTGAAACATTAATTTAATAAAGAGCAAATCAATACAATTAACTTTTTTGTTTTTTTTTAATGTGTTGTATTCTGAAAATGAATGCTAGATATTATAAATCCAACTCAAAAATGTTTTAATTAATAAATATTAGTTTTAAATAATTCAAAGAATTAAAATAATGGAAATATTTCATTTATCTCTTGACAAAGAACAATTTTGCTTCCGTAGTGAGCAAATAGTGAAACCTCCAAAACTTTTGAGAAATTCGATTTTTAAGATGACATCAAATGCTAAAACAAAGAAAAATATTCTTAAAAAGTCATCTATTGCTAATAATCAAATTTAAAGTTCATACCGAAGAATTTAAAAATTTTAAAAATATTTTCGTTTTAATTATATTACTTTTTTTCATTATTTATTTTGCCTTTAAAATGCTTCTTAGCCTTAAGAACTTTATTTGAAAGCAACAATCAAATTTTAAAATATATAAAATTATACAATATTAAAATTTTATTCTTTATTGTATAATAAGGTTCAATTTTCTTATATTTTTATTTTGATACTTGATTGAAATTATTTGACACTTGAAAAGTCTTATCAAAAACTTATTTCATAGAAAAATTTATGGCACCCTTTCTTTTGTATTAAATTTTAAACAAAATTTCTTAAAATTGTGCTCTAACTAGAGCAGAATATTTATATGAACATAAGTTTTAAACTTTATGTTACTAGAAGCTATCTAAGTATATATGAAAAGAAGGATAAAAATTTCTTTAACTTATGCAAAGTTATGAATAACGTTTTAGAGTTGTTTTGGGAATTATATTTATTACACATAAGTTTAAGATAATTCGTACTATATTTAACGAAAGTGCAGCAAAAAATGAGATTTAGCATTCCGATTCCAATTTCTCTTAACATAACGTTTCAAACTTAACGTTTTTCATGAAATGAAACAATCATAAACATTGTACAGAAAATACCCTCATGAAAATTTTTACCAAATGTTTAAAATATCTGAAAAGTTTTTAATGCATTCTTATTAATAAGATAATTTTGTTTCCTTGATTTCCTCTCACCTTTAATTTACTTATGTTTCATGTTACATACGAAAAATTACATGATCTAATGAGGGAATGTACTTTTTTTTTAATTTCCTGAATGACATAATGTAATATAAGTGGAAATTTATTAAATTAAAGTATTTGATTTAATGGACAGCTTTTAAAGCTAAAGGAAGGTTAGAAAAAAAATACCATAAGAGAAAATAGTTGTTGCATTCATTACTTTCAATTTTTATGGGTTTTTTTTTTCAAAGTATATTTTAACCATGATACACTGACGCCAAATGCATTGCAGATTAACTAAAGTTTGTGATTGAGTTAAAAATCTATCCGAAAATCTTAAACTTAAATATGATTTTGAATTCTCAACTAATGAGATGTTTAAAATATTTTAAACTAATTGCGTTATTTTACTTAGAAGAGTCATATATAGAATGCACGGTATTTATAAGTTCAATTCTTGGATCTGCGTGTGTGCAATCATAATTAAACAATACTTCATAACTTGTTAAACCTTGATGTAATTAATGATATGTGTTTTGATACGCGCTCGAATTCTCGGATAAAAAAACAATAATTAAAAGAACGTTAACTGAATTTGAATAATTTATTTTTTAATGACCATTCTTCTCACAGAAATTACTACTGAAATTTGACTTGTTTTTCGGTTAAAAAGAACGCAAATAAGCAAAAACGGTTTTAGAATTATTTAAGAAAATATTTTAAGTTAAAGTTAGTAATGAATACTGAAATATTTAACTAATTAAAGTTATTTTAATGATTTAATTGATTTGACGTTAATTATTAAATTAAATTACTAATTAACTCGTAGAAAGTGATTTCAGCATCATTAGTTCTTTTCATCTGAAATTTCATAATATTGAATAATATTCAGTTAATTTCCATACAATCTGCTTAAATAATATCTTGATTGAAAAGTCAAAATTTAGATTACAAAAACATTAATAAGTTACGTAAAATATTATTTTAAATTAGTATGGAAGGATTTAGACATTAACTTCTAAAAACAAGATCAGTTACAAATGATGCAACTAGTCACGTTCATTTTTTTTTAAGATTTTACTTCGGAAGTGGTTTTCTTTTAATATCCATAAATTCTATATTTGTCGGTAATCTTACACCCCTTTTTGGAAGGTATTTTTGAAAATTTGTGAAAAACTGAAGAGATCTGTCTTATCGTGTTTAGTATGTAACTGTGGGTTCAGACAAAATCGTTTAAATTTCATTACTGCCTAATGTAATTGAACTATCAACCTCAGGGCATGAAATATTGTTCCAAGATTTAAATCTGTCTATCAAGCCCCATTGAGCATACGAAATTCAATTCTTCAAAACATTTATCCTACTCATCAGCTTTTTTCTGGAATATTACTCCTGTTACAGAAATAATTCAATTTCGATAAATGTGTGTGTGTGGTGAATCCTTTTAAAAAAAACTTTCATGCATTCTCATTTTCTGTCTGGCATATCTTCTTTTATTCGTCCAAATAATTTTTGTGTGCTCTGCTGATCATTCTTCGATTTTTCCAAATTCTTGTAACAATAGATTTTGACAAGGAAAGGCCTTTCTTATCGCCAGTACATTGGCGCTACTTTCAATCCATTTGATTATTTTTATTTTGTTCTCAATATAGAAATGGGTTTTCTTTTCAGAATGCGACATTTTTACCAATGTTTTCAGGATGCTATTGGGATGGAGAAATGTATGTTCTGTACAAAAAGCTATTTCCTGTTGCTGATATATCAGCAACAGGAAATAGAAACAAGGAACATTAGACGCATCTATAGTCCTTTCTCCTATTGTACTAATTTTTCAAGCTGTAATTTGAAGATAGGGTTATGTATAGTGGACTGGTGAGAGAGTGAGAGGAAATGGAATACTGTTTATCGAGTTGTGGACCAATGGTTGATATTTATGAGAGTCATAACAGATAAGTGTGATATTACTTTTAAAAACAAAAAGAAATTCATGGAAAATAAATTTTAATTCATTGTAAGCGCACATTAAGTTACTCGGCAGAGATTTGAATGACATTAGTTCAATAGGAGTTCCGTTGGTACAAGTGAAATTGATCACAATAATTTATGCATATATATATATATATATATATATATATATATATATATATATTACTTTTCAGAAACATAATATACCCTATGATTACCCATAACATCATCAAAAACACTAAGAGAAAAAAACTAAATAGATTGAAAATAAACAAAAATCAAATTAATATGTATACAAATTAAACAATAGCTTACTAATATGATCAATCAATCTAAAATTTAAAAACTTAAAACCCAAAAATTCAAAGAAACTATTTAAAAGTCAGAAACTTTAAGACAAAGTAAATGATATAAAAGCAAAATTTAGAAAAATAGAATAATGCAATTAATACTGTTCCATACTTTGGAAGGGAAAAATGTGCTTTTACCGATAACTACAGATCTAACGATCACACTTCAATGAATTATCTTATAAAAAGATGATAACAAACCAAAATTCAGATAATCGGAAATTGAACGAAATAAAAAGAAAGAAGGTAAATGCAGGAAACGAATTTAGTTACACTTCAAAGTACTAAATTACACTTAAATATTTATCTAAAATACTTTAACACTAATTAATTTTTTTTAGGAAAGATGGTTATATTTATTAAATCACTAATTATAGCACAAAGGTAAGGAAACTAAAAAGTAATGAAACATAAAGTAATTACCAAATAATCCTTGAAAAAGTGCATTACAAATAAAACAATCATTACTAATACAGGGTGATCAATTTAAAAGAGTTCCCGTTATTTTTTTTATTACCCTTAAATTTGATTGATATGGCAACTATTTTAACACTGAAGTATAATTGTATAAGCCTTTGTTAAGTGTTGGAGACAATTTCCAATAGTGTTGAACTGCTACATTTTTATTTGTGAGGTAAAACAGAAATAGAGAATTTTTTTTTAAAAAGCATAATTTAAATTTTTTATATTATCATTCCTTACAGCAAATGTTGAAAATGTTCGCATCCAATTTGAATGTAGACATGAACACGTCGAACCAAGTTTTTTGACACACTTCATAGCATTGTTGGTATTTTTGATAAGATTTCTTCAGTTATTATTTGTTTTAATTCATCGATATTTGCAAGACTTTTCTGGAGATAACTTCACAAAAAAAAATCTAACGAAGTGAAGTCTAGTGATTGTTGTGGTCAGAGGTCTGTTGAAATTAAAAGGTCCTCAAAGAATTCCTTGGATACTTTCATTGTTAGGTTTAACATTTGTGGAGTGACTCTGTCTTGCTGAAACCAACAATAACTGTCCTGTATCTCAAGTGAAGCAGTAAAAGTTTGAATTATAACCAGATATACTTCGGAATTCATTAAGACCAAAGAATTAGTTCATGCTTTGATTTTTATTGTCTCTATTCATATCTTTAGGAGATAAGCTTTCAAAAATAGGATTTTCTGAAGATCTTCCTGAACAGCACTACTTACAAAGGAGTGTAGATCAACTATATATGTATTGGACGATACATTGGGTAGCCTCTTAAACTTAGGCCGAACGATATTTGTCAGTTTAAGTTTCTCAATCTGTCGGCAACGTTCACCAAATTCATCAATTGTTTCTTAGTCCTCAACCAGTAAGATTGGATACAAATAATCTCTAATCCCTTTCATCACATGAGCTACTGTCTAACTTTCCTGCATAGCAGTATTAATTTTTCTGTACAAAGCAACTATATCCTGAATGTACATCTTATCACTTCTTTAGATCTTTGTCAGCAAGCAGCTTTCGACTTGCCATCTTAGATCGTCTGTACTGCATAACGTATTATTTAGGTAGTTTCTGAAAGTTATTCAATTTTTTGAAAATGTAGTTATTGTCAAACCATAGTCTAGCTGTTCCAAAGAGGTAGAAAACGACATTCCCAGATACATTTGTCCATTCCAGTGCTAATAGAATACGATACGTTCATAGTCTTTGAGCCATTTACTAGCATCCTATTTGTCGTCACCGGAAAATATACATGGATGTCTAGGTAAGTCAGCAATGGCACTGGGGAGATGTCAGGTGAAGCTGTAAACTTTGATTCTGTATTACCAGACATCATTGGGTTAGTCATCCTGTTATTGTTTCTACTTGAATTTGTTAATTGGCCAAATTTAGGCAGAGGACCTTCGAGGCTTTACTTCTTCATAGCTGCTCCATAGTCACGTCGGTAACTCCTCGCCTCCTCAAAAATATTTTGCTCAGAAACTAAACCTAAGCGAAATAAAGAACAAGGAATAATCTCAACTTGAGATGTTATTTCATAAATTAATTCTGAGTCCATAAATATATATTTTGAATTAATTACAATAGAGTTGTAAGATACAATAGTAAAATGTTCAATACCAAAGCCAATCTCCCATTGTCGGGAAGGTATATATACACGAAAAGAAAGACTCGCTTCACTTCAGTTCATGCACACTTTCGATAGGAGGCGGAGAGTGAATAAATACAAGTATATGGCTCAAGTGCTAATTCTTATTCTTACGCCATCACCAGTAAACGAGTATCACTTTGGATGTTCACATTTTGAGATGCCCTCCAACTCTAGAGGGCACCACGAGCTTGATATCTCCTTTGTAACCTCATTCCAAGGGGCTCACACGAGTGTCCGCAGACGCAAGGTTGTGACCAGCATAGAAAGAAGTGTGATCTGATAGCTCCTTAATGTGTATGCCTAATAGTTCTGTTTTAACTTTGTAAATACCGTATAATAATATATTATTTGATTAAATGTCATCTTCTAAAAATTCGTTTGTTCTTTGAATCCAGAAAACACCTAGACAACATTAAAACGAGCCTCGTACCCCCTTTCTGTAGTTGGAATTCTACAGAGTATAAGAATTCGCGGCCTCGACCATGAAGTAAAAGTAATTATTCAATTAGAATTAGAACGCCATGCCATCTCACAGAATCTGCAACATCCCAGTTGAAAAATGCACCCTGCATTTCTGGAACAGTTTTAAAGAGGAGTTTATGGAAAGAAGAAGTGACCCCTGCACTTGGAGTTTATGGAAAGGAGTGCTTCCTGCACTAAGAGTTTCAAGAAAGAAGTGATCCCTGCTCTTGTAGTTCATGATAAATGCATTCCGCATTCCTGAAATCACCTTTGATAAGAAGATTACATCAACAAAGTGCCATCTTGATGAAAAGAATTCTGCATTCTCCATAGCGAAAAGATCATTTCGATTTTTGAAGTGCCTATTTGTATACTCCGTAGTGTTGTGATATGTGTCGTGAATTATATTTTGTGATAAATTACCTTTAAGTGTGCCTTTGAGAGACAGAGAATAGCCAAGAGAATTTTGGTTGTGATCGTGCCAGTATTATCCCTTTATTGTGAAAAGTTCCTTTTTTGAAAAAATGTGTCTGTGAATATATTTTATGATTTTTTTGTGTCGATTATCCTAAATTGTTAGTTTTCCTTTTTGCTAACATTGGTGTTTTTTACTTTCTAACGTAAAACTAACTCAAAAGTATTATATTTAATTTGTCTGAACAATTTTCTCAATCATTTTCCAGTAACAAAAAATTTAAGAGTAGAAAGCTTTTATATCTAACCTTGAACCACTGAAAGAGAGCACTATAAATTCATCCTTTTATGCTGATCCGTTTCCCCCTCTTTATAATATTTAACAAGAATTATTAATCATTGTATAGCTATAGTACTAGTAATTTTTTTCTGTTTATGAAAACGAGTATGTTAATACTTTTTTTGTTTTGTTGATGCAGATATCTTTTTAAAACTTTTTTCTGAATTTCACTTGGTGTGTGTGTGTCATCAAATTTTCGATCGTTAATTTAACCCTCCGAGCGTTTTACTTTTTTGTGTAAAGCTATACCGAAAGCGATCTACTTAGGCACAGCTAAAGGTCCCGAAAAGTTTTCCCTTTCCATTCACAAATTCTTCAAAAATGCAAGAGCCTCCTGTTCCTACCCCCTTTTATAACGCGGGTGGTCCACACAACCCCTTGGGTTGGGCATTTAATTGCTTAGATCCGACGCTTAGATAAGCGATTTCGTTGCCTAGGGGAAATCTTGTACGGCAGGCTACAAGCAAGCTGGAATGGGGTTCAGATTATTCACAGATCAGAACTTGGAAGATGTTCGCCCGATCTATTGAGTTTCAATAAAAGCGTTCCAACAAATGAAGAATAAAAAAATATAGCTTGATAAAAATTGGTGGGTTCATAGTTGAAAAATATTTGTTTGCTTCAAACAATAGAAATTTTTTTTTTCTGTAATTTTTAAAAACTTTTTTTTTAATTTTAATATTACGATTTTAACCTAGAAAAAGCACCCTATATTCATTATTGAATACGAGACCAAGAAAATACAAAATTGTTTGCATGTTTTGAAAAAAATTAATGATTAGTATTTGCTATCAAGCACTATTTGCTTAATCAAAGCGCCAGAATTGTCATAAGAGTTTAATTTTTATAGAAGATTGAATTCTCAGAAGCAGTTTGCTTGTAAAAATAAATATCAATAAATATTTTAAGGATAAAATAAAATCTTAAATTTCGTAAAATCTCGTGTTTCAAATACAGTAATCGAGACGCATTAGGTCACATATTTAGGCGTTTTTTGGATCAGGTGAAGAATGCACACTTATTCATTATTTTCGAGGTATGAAGTAAAATTGGCGCCACTGTTTTAAAATTGAAATTTTGAACAGAATTTATTTTGAAGATAATATTAAATGCTTTAGTAATTTGCATAATATTTAGTGGACGGTAACGCTGATCCTCATAAAAATGTAAAAATTAGTTTGGTCAAACATATATCAGATCTGCAAAAAACCTTTTTTGAATCCTGTTCAAAATAAAAAATTATCTTGGATCCAAAATCTTTTTAAGACTTTTAATTCACTGAACTCCCAATAAAAGAAGTTGGTGTGGTGTGGAAGTTAGGAGAGGGGGTGCCAGCTCAAGTGTCGTCCTCTGCACTTGACCGAAGTTCAAAATTACGAGGTCCATTGCCAATAGCCCTCGTGTTGCTTCCAGTGCGACGTTAATAAGAAAACACTAAACTAAACCCAATAAAAGAAGAAAACCTCCGAACTCCCAACAAAAGAAAAAATTGAGTGTATATCAGTTTGATTGATATATCACATTGATGTATACTCAATTGAAATTAAAAGTTAGTTAAGTGTTATAATGTATTTTTTGATTGACAATAGAAAATAATATCATGAAATTGCCGTAAGAGTTGTGAAACATCTAATATCATATGTTTCAACCTATATATGCGAAAAATCTTTCTCTTTGTACACTGCGACAAAAACAAAATACAGAAATAGGTCGGATGCTGAAGAAGACATTAGGTTGATGGTTTCAGAAATTTTTACAGACGTAAAAATACTTTGCAATAAAAAACAATCATGGTCAAATCATTAAAATTCTTTTTTTTTTTCATTATTTGTTATATTTAAAAAAATATTGCTTTTGTTTATTATGCATAGGCCATATTTTAGGAAAAAAAACTTTCGCTACCTTAACATTCATTAATCTTACTAAGACGTTTCTAATAAAAAAAAGTAGAAATGCAATAATAATTTTGTAAATTTGATTAGGATAAAGAGCTTTGATATCCTATTTTTTCTGCTGTTTGATCAAGGGGTTCCTTGAAGGTAATGGTAAGCTCAAAAGGTTCCCCAAAGTGCAAGAGGTTGAATACCTCTGCTCTAAGCGAAATACCCCATCTACATCCACTTTTGTGCAAGGGTAATATATTTTACATTCAATAAATAATTTTAAATTTTAATGGAGTATATATTCTTCAAAATGTCAAAATATTTCTAGCTATCTTCAATCCCACATTTTAATTTTCAACTTTCTGTTTCTTTGGTGTTTTCAAACTTTAAGTACATATTCGTATTATATCTTTTAACAGAAAATTGTCATCGATTACTACATCTTACATATCAGTTATTACAAATTTGGCAGTGAGAGAAACTTTTCCCTTTTTAATTTGTCTTTCAAAACAGTACACTTAAAACACTTTAGTTCAGTGAAGTTGACAAACATTTCCTCAAAGAATTCATAACAAATTTTGTAAGCAATTTTAAATTTTAGAAATGTATTCTTAATCCCAGGAATATAACCATATATAATTGTTAGTTTATTCTTTTGTATTAATGGTACGAATTTATCATCATATCTCGTTCTATATCGGAATAAAATAAACTGTAGCTGAAATGTTATGATGTTTAATTTCTTTGGTAGTTTTACAGAAAAATAATGTCTGGCTGTAGAGAAAAGAGAGCGTATGATTTGATCTATTGAAAGGTGATATTTTTTCCAAATGTAAGGCATTTTTTAAATTTAAATAACTTGACCGAAGCGGATCATATAATTTCAAAATGCACTCTATTTGTGCTCTGTTTGTGTGCTGGTTTCAAAGTAAACCACCTCACTTCTGAATAGCCGAGCAGCTTTTTATATTCAATATCAAAATGAATGCAAAATTGCTTACGATTTGCTTCTCCAACCTTAAAGGGACTAAAATATATGTTTAAGTTCAGTGCAAAATATTCACAATATGTAAAAATAATATTCATCTATTAATTTTAGTCCATTTTACAAATTGTACCTAAAAAGAGTTATATGTGTTTATTAGATCAAAAATTCGTTTATAACAAATCAGGTATAATTTTGGGTAGTTGAAATTTCAATATAATATACATATTTTAAAACAAATGCAAAAAGAGTCAATTTATTCAAACTTGTATTTCATGAATAAAATAAATCAGTGTTCATATGTTCTCAAATAAACAAAATTGTAATCAAAGTGTTCATTCAATTTACAAAAAAATGCAAAGAATCGTATATAAGCAATAATTTTAATTGTTACAAATGTTAAAAATATCAGAGACACATAAGAAAAAAAAAAAAATATTTTATATTAAATGCTTAAACCAAACAAAAGTACTAAGTCTTTAAAGTACCTTAATGCCTACTTTCAGAACAATTTGTTATTTGAGAAAAAATTGTTTGTGAAACACAATATTGTGTATATATAACAGTGTACAATTTAATTTAAAATTATAATTGAATTTAAAATTATAAATTTTTTAACATTTGTGATAATAATGTCACTTACATCTATTTTTAATAATCTGTGAATGCATCAAACTATTACTTTATTATGTTGACGGTATATTTAATATTACGTATAATATAACGAACAAATTTCTAACTGAATTTTAAAATAATTATTTCAGAAACTATTGTAGATATGCTCATAATTTTTGTATACCGAAGTTTTAGTATCTCAGCTTTGCTTCCAAGTAAAATTTTTATTTTATATTCATCAAATTGTTCAGCATATTTTTTGCTAATGACGTGCGGTTTTTAACTGATTTGTAAAAAACTTACGGAATATATGAAAATATGCTGGCGATGAAATTTATTAAATTTTGAATTTTATATTTTAAATTTTCATAGAATTGTAAATTTATGTGATTAATAATTTTTAACTTTGTATGTACCATACATAAATATTTTTTGATGTAATTTGAAAAGCAGATTTTCAGGGTAGCTTATGTAAAATTCGTAGTTGTATAATGTTAAGATTACGAAAAATGTCCGGATTTTAATTACATGTACTTCAATTATCCTTTAACAGAAGATAAATTATAAGGGATTTAACACATATAAATATTTTTTAAATTTGAATCTTCAAATAATTAGTAATCAAAAGTATCTGTGCAAAAGTACAGTTGATACTTACACGTATGAACAAATATAAATGTGTGCAGATGCTATTAATTACTAATTTTTCAAAAATCAAGTTTGAAAAATATGAGTTGGAGTGGGAAATCGCATTCTTTTTCTCTTTGAGGGAAGATGTAGTTCAGTTATTTAAAATTCGGATGTATTTCAAAACTTAACATTACAAAACTGAGTATCATGCGTAAGCTGTCCTGAATACCTGGCTTTTAAATTATTAAAAAAAAAAAAATAAATTTTTAATTTAAACTAAAACTAAAAAAAAAAAAGTTTAATTTTTGGTATTACTTTTATTCATGCATTAGAGATTTTTAAAAGTAAAGAAATACAGAAGCTTAAAAATTATTCATTTGTAATAATTGAAAATCTTAAAGCGTTTCTGATTTTGACTCGTTCGTTTTTTTTTTTTTTAATTTATGACACGTTATTAGGAAATAAATATTATTTTAAAAACTGAAAGTAGTGAATAAAGTAACACAAATGAAACAATAGAACGTATTTATTATTTTCATACATTCTCTGTATTTAAACAAACATTTTATAGATATATATTTAGCGATGTTTTTCGAGATTTATAGAAATAACATAAAAACTTAACTCTATCTGATATTTTTTAATATGAGGAAAAATAAAAAAGGTGAATTTTTAGCAATCAAAGAAAATATACAAAGATTAATTTGTCCAACAATATAAACCAGTAGGTTTCCTACTCTATCTAAATTTGTTAAAATTCCAAATGAATATTAATTAAAAATGGGATTAAAATCTAGTTAATTTTGTGATTGAACTTTAAAGCGTTTTTTGGATTGGTTTAAATAAAAAATTTTATCTCGAAAGCTAGGTCAAGGGACGCATTTCTTTCATAAACCCAATAAAATCTCAACTCAAGTTGACCAACAAACACACTTGAAAGGAAATTTCCCCTTCCCCTCTTGAACGAATGTCTCAATGAAACTCTCTCTCTAGCCCTAAGGGCAAGAGTGGGGTTCCCTTGTGAGCCATAAAATTTCCTGTCAAAGTTCATTGTGTGTCCGCAACCCTCCCCAATTATCTAACAAGATGTAAAACTTTTAAAAGGGGGGGAAGGAATTGCAGAAAAACACGGCGCAAACGATCTCGAATACATCCTGTGATGGTGAAAAAACACGGCTCTGACGCTTTCGGTGCGCTCACAGCCACACGGGATTTTACGGCGCAAACGCTTTCGGAATATCTCGGACAGTACGGAAAAAAGCGTGTGAAACGCTTAGAGGGTTAACCAACTTCCCATTAAGCTAGAGCTCTGGAACTTTGGGAATCTTTCTTATTCGCCTAACAATGCAATATTTAGACATTTGCGACAAGTTTTAACTAATATTTCAATAATTTTTTTAATAAACTTTGCCTCCATATAAAAACGTTGGTTTTTATCTTGAATTATTATCTTGAGAATACTAGTAATATATGATCCTCTTAATTCATTTATATCCCTTATTAATCTTTAAGTATATACTGGTGTTCCGTAACAGTATATGAGTTTTCTAATTCGATTTAGAATGCATTTCAATTTTTTTTTTGTTAAAAGAAATTATATATGAAGATTCTTTGTTTTATACATTGAATAAATATTATCAAGAATTGAAAAATATTTACTTTATCTTTCTTTTGAATGATTCCTTTTTTATTGAATGTTGAAAATCTTATAAGTACTCTAAATATTTCTTATCATTTTTAGTTTGTATGTAACAGGTCAATTGAAAAGTCCCCGGCCTGACACATTGAGGGCTCTACTAGAATTAAATCCATATGTTTTTTAGTTAGCACTAACCCTCAAAAGATACGTGTATAAATCTGACAGCTGTCGGATCATTAATTTGTGAATTATAGCATTTTGAGTGAAGCAACTTTTGTTATTGTGAAAAAAATGGATAAAAAGGAATTTCGCGTGTTGATAAAATATTGCTTTTTGAAGGAAAAAAATACAGTTGAAGCAAAAACTTGTCTTGATGCCGAGTTTCCGGACACTGCCCCAGGAAAATCAACCATCAAGGATTGGTATGCTAAGTTTAGACGTGGTGAAAGGAGCACCGAATCCGGTGAACGCAGTGGACGCCCAAAAGAGGTTGTTACCGACGAAAACATTAAAAAAAATCCACAAAATGATTTTGAATGACCTTAAATTGAAATTGAATGAAATAGCAGACACTCCAAAGATATCAAATGAACGTGTACATCATATCATTCACGAATATTTGGGTATGAGAAAGCTCTGTGCAAAGTGGGTGTCACGCGAGCTCACTTTTGACCAAAAACAACGACGAGTTGATGATTCGTAGCAGTGTTTGAAGATGATAAAGCGTAAAAAACTTGAGTTTTTGCGTCGATATGTGACAATGGATGAAACATGGCTCCATCATTTCACTCCGAAGTCCAATCAACAGTCATCCGAGTGGATTGCACGCGATGAACCCGCTCCTAAGCGTGAGAAAACGCGACAGTCGGTTGGCAAGGTTATAGCGCCTCTATTTTCGGATGCGCATGGAATAATTTTCATTGACTACCTTGAAAAAGGAAGGACCATCAACAGCGACTATTACATAGCGTTATTGGACCGTTTGAACTACGAAATCGCCAAAAAATGGCCGCATTTGAAGAAAAAGAAAGTGCTGCTTCACCAAGACAATGCACCGTGTCACAAGTCAGTGAAAACGATGGCAAATATCCATGAATTGGGCTTCGAATTGCTTCCTCATCCACCGTATTCTCCAGATCTGGGCCCCAGCGACTATTTCCTGTTCTCAGATCTAAAAAAAATGCTCGTTGGGAAGAACTTTTCGTCGAATGAAGAGGTGATCGCCGAAACTGAGGCTTATTTTGAAGCAAAGGACAAATCGTACTACAAAATGTATGGAAAATTTGGAAGTTCGCAATGATCAGTGTATCACCCTTGAAGGGAATTATGTTGGATAAAAAAACTAATTTTGCCATAAAAAATGTGTTTTACTATGGTAGGCCGGGGACTTTTCAATTGAACTGTTATACCTTGGTTGAAAACATAAGTTATTTTTCATAAACATCTTTTTTCACTTTCGCAGAGTCAATTAAGGAAATCCAGCTAAATAATTTCATAATTGAATTTTAAAAAAAATTATATAAACTTTTTTTTTTTCAAAATAGCTAATTGTTATAAGATATTTCAAATTTTATTCGTTCAAAATGTCTTATTTACTGAAAGGTAAGAAAGAGGACTTGTTTAACCTTGCAGCAGAATTAAGTTTAAAGACACTAGTATTTAGAACTGGTTGTTTGAAATCACAACTGTCAAAGCATATTAACAATTCTATAGCTAAGACCTGCATTTGGGTGACCAATGTTAATATGAATGCCTTGGATTTTGAATTTTATGCATAATGCATAATTTTAAGGAACTAGAGAGATCGGAATGTCAATTGTTTCATTAAATATATTAGACGGATTTTAAAAACTTTCAAATGTACCAGCATACTGACCAGCATACTAACTTTGA
The DNA here is from genome assembly GCA_019974015.1 of Nephila pilipes. Lineage (NCBI taxonomy): Eukaryota > Metazoa > Arthropoda > Arachnida > Araneae > Nephilidae > Nephila > Nephila pilipes. The sequence continues at coordinate 113,637 of BMAW01028555.1, read as the reverse complement.
TTTTGATACTAATATTCAAAGCTTATGTTACTTCTTTAACATCAGAAGAAATTGCAATAAATTTACACTATCTTACAAGCTTTCTTTTTTTAAGTATTTGGACACTAAACCGAGGTATAATATGATAATATATAAATATAACTGAAAAAAAAATCAAATTTTCCGAAAAGAAGAATTTGTTTGTATTTGGAGAGAAAAACAGCACATGTGATACGATGTGTAAGCAAACTGTTATTACTATTCACTTCAATTATTTCTTCGAAAAGTTGCTGATTAAAACAAGTTATTGTCATGAATTTAAAATCATTTGATAAGGTTGGAAAGCAGCATGTGTATTATGTTTTGGTTACAAAGGGGTTTGGCAATCAGCCGTTTGAGTTCTTTACAGATGCAAACAACATTTTAAAAATTATATAAATTACTCCTAATTTGGCTAAAACAAACATTTAAACTTCATAAAAAGTAGAAACTTTTGTAGATTATTTTTCAAAAAAAAAATAAAGAAATCATTTTTTGATCGAATTTTATGATTATTTTAGATGCCGTTGCCGTAAAGACATCTAAAATAATACATAACTTTCCTTTCCCGGGTCTACCATCTCTACATACATCTGTCAGTAGATCATTCTACATCCGTTCGTTGAAGAAAATTCATAAATAAATGTTAACAGTATTATATATTCCGAAAACAATTGATAGAGCTATGAAATTTAAACAATTGAAATTGAAAAATTAATATTGAAAAGATTTTTGAGGGGGGTGAGGGAGAAGCTTATAAATATAATTTTCTCAAAAAAAACCTACGATCACATCCAAATTTCTTATACTTTATTTCTTCAAGAAATTTCTGGAATAATGAAGAGTTATTAATAGAATTTAAGTAAGTTTAATTTTACTGAACAATTACAGAGTTCTATCGTAATATATCCATCCAATTAGAATAAAATTTAAATATATAGTTAGTTTAATTTCATGACGACAAACCAACGCATACAGAAAAATTTTCCGCCATAAAATTATTATTTGTTAAATATACTTACGAAAATTATCAATAATTATATAGATAGCTTTAAGAAATTAAATTCGAATATCTTTGAAAATAACTTACGGTAACATGTCTTTTAATAGATACCCTATTTCTGAAACTCTCCTTTTTACCATTTTATTCACTGTAATTTTTCCTTGTTTATTTAATTTTTTTTACTTTGCTATTATCCTTAATATTTTCCTCATAAAAATAAATAAAACTTATAGCTTTAGTTTTGACCACTTTAAACAATCTTATCTTCTTATAAAAATTGTTTTTACGAGAAGATAAATTATTACGATTTCTTTAGCATTTTCAGAAATGGTTAGAATTCTTTCCCCCATCCCCCTAATAAAAGAAAATAATCCCCTCTGTAAAGGAAATTTAAGGCTGTTTCCCTTTTTAATTATACGAAAGTTAAGTCCATGGTTTCTATCATCAACACATTTCCCCTAATTGACAGAAGACCTACCGAGTTATTTTTATTGCCTGCCTTAGAAATCCCTGCCAACAATCTTGTGACTTTTAGAAGCAATAAATAGTTTTTAAAATTCCATTGAGGATTGGCCTAAATGCAATGCCCGAAGCCGTTCTTCACCCCCTAAATGCATCAATGCTTGAACAAACAATGGTATTATATTGCTACCAGGGATATATGTATGACAATTTCAGCTCAATGGGATTATAAAATTTTTTTTTATAATCCCATTGAGCTGAAATTGTTCGTTAAAATCCGGATGCAAATTTTGAAATGGAAATTCGTATTTTTTACATACATATATATAGAAATATTCTAAATGCATATATGCATATGAACATAGCAGATTAAATGAAAAAAACTGGTAAAACTATTTTTTTACAAAAGTATACCACAGGGTTAGCGGCTAATGAATATCTCTTTAAGTAAATTTTTTTCATGCTATATTAAACAGAGTATTTGTTTTCACAGAGTATTTTGTATTTAAATGGAGTGAAACTATTTAAAATTATAAGCCCTTAATACAATTTTTATTTAAAAAATTGCACTGATAAACTATTTTGAATTGTATTTATCTTAATTGATTTAAATAACGTTATAAGAATTCTATAATTTGCCTTGAATTTCTCATATAATAAATACTAGAAAGAAAATTATTTTTTCCTGTGTTAGTTTTTAGCTATTAACTCCAAATCTGTCACACACTCATATGACGGAATCCAAAAGTTTAAAAAATTGCCGCCCTCTAAGATAATGTAAGCTTATAGTATTACATCTTTTCACATATTTTGAGGTAAAAAGGTATGTGTTAAGTCAGAGTTAAAATTATTATTTAAAATCGATTTCAAGCATTATCTTTTCAAGTTTGAAAGAAAACACATATCTTACTATATAACGTATAAAAATGCTGTCAATACTTTTTGTATTAAATAATGATTTACAAACTATAAGTATATATCTGTATGTATGTTCAAAACAAGTGTTTTATTGTTTATGGGAATGGATGTATATAGCTTTGACTACAGAGGTCTAGTATATTCAGAGATAGATGTCGCAAAATTTTAATTATTGAACAAGTCTTGGAAGTAATTTCTAACTGATTGAAATGTTCGAATATAGGAGGTGGATTGATAATCACCCATATATAGCAGAAGGACTATAAATGGATTATAGGTGTCTGAAGCGCTTCAACTATCGATGAAATTGCACCAATCAGAAATCTACATGAGATCCCAGAGACTCAATCCCCATATGACTCAAATTATCTCCCTGGTTGTTACTTGACTTTAATTTCCATACAAAGTGTCTCAGAATCGGATCCTATAAACTGAATATCGAATATAGATTGGCATAAACCGGTGTACAGCTCGCTAAGTCTTATCTGCACCTAATGGAGAAGAGTATTGTTTACAGACTGTTTACGGTTTGTCTAGACAGGAAACTTTGACACAAATGTTACTGGCGAGTATTTGGTACACATTACAAGTCTCTCAACTCATCAGAATGGCCGAATAAAATTAGTTTAAAGAAGGATGAAGGAACATTTTGAAAACTGTTGGCCAGAATTACCAGAGTCATTCTTGATTGGACACAATAAACCTTTTGGATTGGATGTATAATTCAAAGCTTCAGTTAATGGATTAATGTATGGATTTATAAAAAATTCTTATGGTTCAGAAATGTAAATTATAACGTATAGGGATGAACCTTCATTCAATTTAAATTCGACGTAATATGTTTTAATCTGTTGAGTTGCATCATAAAAGTTTAGCTTATTGGCTGAAGAAGAACTTAAATAAAGGCTTTTCGAAGATCAAAGTTCGTCCCACGGAAATCTTAGATACCCTTATTAAATAAATTCTTAGCGGTTAATTGTATAATTGATGTTGACACTGTATCGGTATACTATATTAATCGGGGAAGCATTAATGATATTTTTGCCTAGATGACAGAAAGTCAAAACTATGTTACGTCATTTCCAAACTTTTTTGTATATTTAAAAACCTAAGAAATTTATAATTTTCAGTTTTATTTCCTATTGTTATAAATTCTTCCTTAACTTTACATAACTTAATTTATAAATATGTGCTTAGTTCATAAATTTATCTTACGTTCTAGACAGTCAAATGAGTATAACTCCTGTTGAGACAATGAAACTAATAAAATAGAGATATGAAGTTTATTATTATACAAATACTTTTTCTGTAAATATACGGTAATGTTAATTTTATTGTAGATAGAAATAAATATTAATCTACAGGAACCATATCAATACGGAACAATTTTAAGAAATCATTTTGCTAGTGAGGGGTACATTTTATGATTAATAAATTTAACATTAGTTTTGAATATTAATTTTTGTGTAAATTAAATCATACAAAGGAATTCTCACACCTGTAATTTTATAACCTAATATTAAACAATATTTATTTAAATTATTAGCCACCCAAGGAACTATGGTTTTAGTTGGACCACTTTCGGCGTAACAGATCACTTTTCAATTTCTTATCCTTTGCTTCAAATTTAATTACATTTAGCTTAAATATATTCAGTTTAATAATTTATCGCTTGCTTTAATTTTAACTACATTTAGCTAAAATATATTCAGTTCAATAATTTATCGTTTTCCTTTAATTTTAATGTTGGAAAAGTTTACCACTGTCCATTTCTCATTATTTCACCGTTTATTTTAATTGTATTTATTTGAGTTATTTAATAATAATTATAAAAAATGCGCCCTTTGAGAGGCTAAATCTGTTCTTCATAAAATTTGCTTAGAACCCTTTTCTTATTATTAACACATCGATCAATAACTCCCGAGTCTAACATTGAAAACAACATTTTTCTTGCAAATTTTTTTTTT
>BMAW01028555.1:67222-99269 GCA_019974015.1 Nephila pilipes | reverse complement strand
TTGATTTTTCGCTATTTCTTTAACTATATAGTTTTTTTTAGTTATTTTTGTTTAAATAATTTTAAAAAGCTTTGTGCATATAATATGTACTCTTTATATGACCTTGTTTACACATACAGACATGTATATTCTTTAAATATATATACATTAGTTCTTCTATCCCTTCATATTACATCATTGACTTATATTAACATGAAATAAACACACATTTCTTTTTAACGTTTAAATTTAATAATCTCTTTTGTATTACGGTATAGGAAATAAGTTCAGGAAAGTATTTGTTTTCTGTGAACTTCGATAGAACTTGGAATATGGGAGGAATATTTCAAAATAGACTACATTCTGTGCTATAGCAAATTCAGAATATTATATTAATATGAGAGCATATTTCTAACTTTCTTTATGATGATAGTATAATTCTCATGATCAATGAGAATATGTAATTATTTCTTTAAAGAAATAATACTAGTACATGATCTCTAAATAAAAACATATTTTTGGTTGGGAGTTTTAATCTGTAAAAGCTTTAAAATAAAGGTTCTAAATAAATAAGTTTTTAAAAGCCGGAAAGAATATTCGAAATAATTGAGAGTGCTAACATTTTTTAGATATGGCTTAGACTTTTCTATAAGTTTTTATTCCATTGACCTATCAATAATTTCTAGTTTATGTATAATATTTCCATTTCAAAACTATTTACAGAAATAGAAATTAATAATAATAAAAATTACGATATTTAAAGATTACAAGACAGAATTTTTCAAGTATAAGATGTAGATTTTTTTTTATTCTGATTATGACTTTAATTGTAATCATACTTGAAAAATGTATTTCGTTCGATAAAAAAGAAATATAATGTGTCTTACAACATCGTAAATTAATTTTTGAGCCACTTTCGATTTATTATTATATTTTATAAAAATAGCAATTAATGGTAATTACCATCAAAAAACATTTGACTGAAGCAAATAAAAGGAGACCTTTTATCAAGAGTTTCCAGCTATCAGAATATTGGTACATCTGGTAATCCAACACAAGAAAAATTAATATCGATATCAAGAATACTAGCATTGTAGAACCAACTATATCCTAGTTACGCAATTACAATTTCAAATCATGAAACAAACTCATTCAGTTTGGTAGAATATTTTTGGCCAAAATAGTCTGAAAATTTATAGTCATGAAACATTTGGTCCGTCTGGGTGCATTTTATATCAGATGGAGCAGTGAATATTCAGAATTGTCGCATACTGGAAGTCTTCAACCAAATATTGTGCACGAACAGTTTCTGCATCCTGATAACTTTTCTGTATAGTGTGTTTATCATTGATTTTATTCTTGGTTCTTTTTTTCTTTAGGAGAGCACTTCTAATGACTTTTTAAAGGTGTTTCTTTACGGGCATTCTTAATTGCGACCTTTTGTGCAGCAAGTCACTCCTGCCTTGCAAGAGCGAAAACGTTTAGAGACAACTGTCCAAATAAAAGATGATACACACCTATCTTGTATTATTATGATTATTAATAACAGTTACAGTTACGCCTTCCATTTGTTTATGTTTTTTATTATTAAGGAATATAGTTTTCCATAGAAATTATGTTAACTAGATAATCAAATCAATCATATGAAGTAACATTAAAAATATTAAATTTCTTATAAATATCTTTTAGAACTTTAATAAGACCATCAATATTTATTGAGTTAAAAAAGATCTTCAAACTGACATCCAATTTTATCATAAAGAATTTTATTTCTAACGTAATTATCTATATCTTCTATATTTAATAATAGCTTTTTTTTTTCAAATTACCTTTAATATTTTCCAAAATCTTTTCTACAGTTTTACCAGCTAAAGCTTATATAAATCTTAGAGCCATTAGTAAGATTTTTAAATTTTACCTCAGTTTTATGAAATTTCATGGGGTAAAAAATATGAGGTAATTTGATTTTATTAATGTTAAAAATTATTTTCTTATGTAAAACTATAATTATTTTTTAAATTTCACTTATGATAGTCACACTAAAAGAATCCTTATTTCGATGCTTATTAGTTAAATTGCATCTAGGTATTATATCTACATCAATTTAACTAATAAGTTTTGATTGTTAAATTATTGTAGAAATATTTACATGTAATTGCAATATTATTATTATTCTGTCTACATATCCAATAACAGAACATTTTGAAGAACATTAATAAACCTTTAAAATAGATATCATCATCTTAATTAAAATCTAATTTTTAGTCGCTAATTTACTGTGTTTAAAAATAATGTATATATATATATATATATATATATATATATATATATATATATACATGGAGAATACCCACGAGTCAACATTAAATGCAAATTACTAATTCAATTAATTTGTTTTTCTTTCTCTCTCTCTCTTCATTTACTACATTATTTATTACACATCGCAGTAGCTTAATCTCTTTTTTTTTTCTCAAAAATCTTTAATTATATATTAGGCACGTGTTTAATTTGACACTCTATGCATATTTAAAAAATTACTTTACCCAAAAATGTTTGAAGTAGAGAGGTTATTCGAGAATGATTATTTCTTTCAAGAACACAAATTATTTAAATTAAAACTGCTTTTCACTTCTAATTAAATATATGAGAGTGAATGAAAAATTACAAAGTAAACCATCAATTGCAAACATTAATCAATATCTGTAGTTATGTTCATTTTCAGAAGATGAAGCCAAATCGAAGAGATGTACAGGTTGAAGCATGATTACTCAAAATTCAATAAAAATGCATATTAATATGCTTTCTTCTTCTTCGGTAAGTTGAATATGAAAAGAAAATATTCTTACTTGTTTCGATCAAAACTTCTAATAAGCAAAAACTGTAAGACTCGAAATTATTTTATCGAATCCCGTTTTATTTCAAAAATCTTAAATAAAAACCGAGTTTTCTATTTAATTATTAAAAAAGAAAATAATATGACATTTCATTAAATGTATTTAACTATCAGTTGTGTTTAATGAAATTTGATGTAATAATAAACGCGAAAAAATTCTCGGAAAAGCGATATTTGTCTCTCAGATTTCTTCAATTAATATCGTCTTTTTAAGTAATTTACTGATTTGAAGCAAATAATCCTGTATTTGTTAATTATAATTAAATTAGAATCAAGTTACCAATTTGTTACAAATAAAAAAGTATTCACTATTTTATATGATATTTTCTTTCTTCTGAGCCATATGTCTAAAAACACAAAATAAATATATTTATTTACGATGATGAATAGCTTTTTACGTTTAATGACAATCATCTAACTATATTACTTTAATTAATATCTAGATAAAAATTTAGATACGATTTAGATGGATCAGCCAGACCCTAAAAAGATTTTCTCCTTCTAAATTGATTGTCATTTTGGTGTAGTTGAATGTATGATACCTTTGAGACTTCTGAATAAAATTTTCACTGTTATTTAATTAGTTAATTGCTTATTAGTGAAAAGAAAGCTGCTGATGCCAAAGTGCTTTTGGTTAATCATGATCAAGTGAAACCACATATTTGAGGCCTGATTCAATAAAAGAAATACAATCCATGGATAATATAAAGAGCTGTAGCACATTAAATACGACTTAGCCTCTAAATGTTCACATGTTGTGTTAGTAAATTAGGAGGTTGATAGTTATTTCTTATTAACATCGCATTGAGAAACAACATTAGTTATATTGGTGTCAGACTTCATATTTTTAAAACTCGATCGAGTGAAGAAAACGAGCCATTCGATCGAGGGGCACCTCCCCCTCTATACTCCCACATCATATCATGAGATGGAATGGGATCTCAACCATATTTAGCTTGTTTCAGCCCCGCTACATGAAAGGTCTTCAGTGGCATCAGAACTCTAACTCATGTCTTGATGAAACCAACACTAACCACATGTTCACGACCATGATCTTAAGGATACAGTGGCGTGGAAGAGAGAAGAGGAAACACGTTGTCTTCAGTATTAATTCTTATGACCGTGGATAACTTTTTTGAGGACCAGCAACTACAGACCTCGTGTTACTCAAAAGCTAAGGTAACTTATTTTTTTTTTATTTATAAGATGAGAAAAAGAAGTTAACAAGAATGTTTTAAATTTATTTCGCAAATGTTTTAACTAATGTATTTCAAAACACATCGATCAATAACTCCCGAGTCTAAAATTGAAAACAACATTTTTTTTGCAAAATTTTTTTTTATTCATCAACATAACACCTTTTGTTAATCACCTTTTAGGGTGATACAATCGTTCCAACGCTTTTCCAAATCTTTTTTTTTTTTTTTTTTCAAATTTTTTTTTTCCGCAAGAATCTTTTTTGTTGCGAGTAAATAGCGATAAACAGCTTTCTGAATCATCGACTCGTTGCTGTTTTTGTTCCATCGAAAGCAATCGCGGCACCCACTTGGAAAAAACCTTTTTCACTTCACTTCAAAAAACCTTTTTCCTGGTCCGATCAACTTAAAATTTTGACACGTTTCAAGCAAAGGTTAGTACTCTAGAAAGACCTGGCTACTGGTTTACTACGAGCGCCATCTCTGGGTTAGTCTCGGGAGTTATTGATCGATGTGTTACACACAAACAAATTAGGGTTATATTTGTTGGACAAAAACTAATCAAAACTTTTTAAAAAGTATTCAGAAATGTTTTTGAAATGTTTTCCAAAGGCCTAAATTCTGATGGATAAAGAAGTTTCTAAGCAAATTCAAGTTTCATTTTATCAGCTCAAATATAGATATCACCATCTGAACTATTTGCGTACTAAAATTGTAATTTCTATAATCATTCAAATTAACCAAAGTAATAGCAATATAATTTTCCGTACCTTTAGTTTTATGTACAATTATGATTAAAAATTAGGAAATTTTATTAATTACACCGAAATAACTAAAATAATTAAATGAAATTTCTTGCGTATGGTAAAGTTTCCGAATTAACATTAACGATACCTTAATACTTTAAGACACATCCACAAAGGTATAATTAGGTAATCTTTACTTACAATGTTACCTGAGAAGGAATTTGAAGATGAATTTTATTCTTATGAAGTAACCTCATCACTGGCCTCAGAGTACCTTTAGTGAAAATAGGACTCGAACTCATGGTTCGAATTATATATCACTGCATACGAGCTATTGAGTGTAACTAATGCGACTATATTCGTGAAATGGTAATTATCTCTCTCCAAAGTTTATCTCCACTACATACAAAGACCACTATTAGGATTATAGAAATTCTCATTATTCCATGGTCTTGTGTGAAACTCGAAAATGAGTTAATTATGGAATTTCGATTTCAACCCAATTATCCGATACCTAATTTCACAGCTATATAATGATTACATTCATGTTACAATGGTTACTCATACCTTTCAGACATTACTCATCATTACGATATTTGGTGTCAAAATGTTCTAGCCACTACTATTAACCTAAATTATCACATAGTTCATCTTAAAGGATTCGTTAACTGGGTTTTTTTATAAATAAACAGCAGTATGGATAGTTTAGAATGATTTTTGACAAGTAAACTTATTAATGGCTCATCAATCAGTTTTTAATGGCTATTTTAAATATTAGTACTTTTTAATTCATGCCTCCATTTTAGATAGAGTATTTATACTTGTATGTCGCCATGTTGTCCATTACAAAGCGTGATTTTGAGTAATATGTTTTCAGAAATCATTAAAAATTAAGCAAAAAATATAGCTTATCTATAAAGTAACTGAGGTGTTGTAGAAAAAGGTCTTTTTTTCTTTACAAGAACACTATTTAAATAATGATATGAAATCTTTATTAAGATGAAATAAAGATGTATGGCCTGTAATCTATATTATATAATTTGAAAGAAGGGTTTTTTAATGGTTGTAGAGGAAATAGACATGAAGAAGTATTTGGTACACAATAATCACTTTTTCTCTTAAACACCTTATTGGCGGACGGCGTTCGTTCCTACTCTTCGTTGCAGAGTTCTCTGTCTCTCTGATACAAATAAAAAACATAAATCTCTTTCGACTCGCCAAAGTGCCATCTAGTGGCGTGTACAATGGTAAATTTCTTTTATTCATTATAAGAGGATAAAAATCGCTAGCTTGTTTCTTTTAACAAATATTTTAAATCACCTTGTTAATTTTAAATGTTTCCAATATATACTTTCAAAAACAAATAAAATCTATTCTCATCTTAAATGTTCTTTATTGACATTTAACACACACACACAATTATAATAGTAAGAAGTAATAATGTAAATTACCATTTTAATGAAAAAAAACTTACAAAATCTCTTTGACCTCCTCTTATACTAACTTAAATATAAATTTAAAAATTTCTAAGAAAGATTCTAAAAGTTAAATTACTTTATAAAATATGAAGATTAATGGTTTTTTTTTGATAAGTATTACATTATAATAAAGTTTTATTAATTTGAATATGTTAATTACAAGAGTAAAAATATCTTACAACATATTTTTGAAGAGAAAAAAAAACATTTGTACAAAACAATACTTTAATTTTAAATTCCTTGACTATTCTTAGTAAGAAACTTCGAAATGAAATCAGAAGGCGTAAAATTAAATTTAATTTGAGAAGTTCAAAGAATCTCAAGACTTGTGTTTTTTTTTTTTCTTAAGTTGGACATAACTGAAGCAGAGAAAATTAATATATGTTAGAAATTTAGGCAGTGGTAATTTTTTGGTTTTCTTATATTTTTTTTTTTTTTTACGAGCGTGTAATTTAAAGCACACACTATGTTAAAATTTACTTTTCTTTCATTCGGATAAAAAAAATTGCAGCAAATATTTTTAACTTTATAAAGTTCCTCACTTGAGATGTTCATTTTGTTTGTATTTTACATGTAAATTGATAACGATTATCTCAAAGAACACTCAAAGCAATTACTTCTTGCATATACTTTAATAGTTAATGATTTAAATAAAATTATTGATATATAGAGCTGTACAAGATTTCTTTGCAACATACTTATTTATAAGCAACTACAATCAGATGACGAGGAGGACACCTAAATTAAAATATGATCCTTCTAGTTACCACAGTCAGCTGGATTAGTACATTTAAAGGTTCTGTTCCATGTGAAATGTGAAATATAATTTTCCGAATTACGATTTTGTGTTATTCCATTCGAATCAATGGTTCAATTTTAACATAGCTGATCATAAAGGACGTGATTTTAACCACTGGGGATGATATGGTTCTTGACTTTTAAAACTCTTATCTCTCTAAGAACTATTTTAAATTTCTTCTGATTTTCTTCAAAAAAAAAAAAAACAATGCGTTAATAAATCTCACGAATTATCACATCACGCAAATGGCATTTTTAAGACTTCCAATTACTTTCAAAACACAAGCAAGATATTTACGTTGACACGTAAATCTTGTGAATTTCTACACATATTATGGGAGCATTTTGAGACCACTTTTAACGTTCGTGGTAGTCGAATGGTCATAGTCATGATCTCACGGCCGGTGGAAGTTACCATCGAGTCATAGGCCAAAGTTCTGATGCCATAAAACGGCACCTTGTAGAGGGGATAATGCACGTTGTATCTGTGGAGGCTCCAAAACTTCACATCGGTTTGGGGCGGAAATTTAGAAAGTTTCTAGGGTTAGTTAATGAATCCTCCTCATCACTCTTGATAGAGATTCAAATAGCGTGGACCAACATCCTCGTGTTGTTTCTTAGTACGCCGTCAGTAAAACAATCAATCCGTTGAGGCTTGTTTGGGTAATTTTTAGCTGTTATGAATAAATTAATCCCGTAATTGCTATCAGCGGTCTCTTAAGCCTCAGATCTAAAAAAAAAATGAAATGAGGACAATTTTTCTTCCATCATGAACATTCTTGATAAAAGGAAAAGATACAATTTTTAAACTTTTTTCGGTTTTAATTCAACAAAAGCCTATTTATTTATAAAACTTGCACGGAAGCGGGTAACATCTCAAAAAATTAACAAAAGAAATAAATTACCATTCATCAAATCTAATGCGCATTAAAACTTTTTAGTCATTTTATAAATGTAGTTAAAGTAATATATATATATATATATATATATATATATAATACATTTTTGAATGATAACTCAAAATTTTCAAAAACTTTTCATGTATTACATTTAGTCTACTTCAGGGTAATGTATATAGTAGAGGGTAATAATATCTGCCAATTAAACAATAATTTTGCACTATGGAGTTCGAATTGCTTTCTTGTACAGTCACTGAATATAGTACACACATTAGAAACATTTTTCTTAAACAGGAATACTAGTCTTTTATTTACATCTTGAATTAACTCTAAATTTACGAATGTAACGACAAAGACACATTATAAAACCATTTTCAATTTCCGAACAGTAATATTTGAATAACAAAGCATACTTTCTGAAGTGTCATATAACTCTGGATAATATTGAAAAAAAGCATTGAGAACCAAATCAATTCTGTAATGCATACTATCTTAGCCCTGAAATTCTTTGTATCTGCTGTTAGGTATCAAAAAGATTTATAACAAAAAATAGAACACAAAGAAATGAATTTTAAAATTTTGCACTATTAGTTTGAATACTTCAAGTGTCTTAGAATGACAATAACATATATAATGATCAATAGCAATGTTTAGGGGTTGGAACATTTGGCTGACTGATGTCGAACCGCTTACAATCGTCTCAAAATAGTTATTTTACCATTCGAACAATTGCAGTCACCATTGTAATTTAAGTAATAGTTTAACCAGTGAACAATATTTCAATACATATTTCATTCTTTTGATATATTTAGCGTAATGAGATTTAAGAAGAGTATCTGTACATTATATAATTTTGCAGTTCTAAAGTCTAATTAGATAGATATATATCTTTAAAATATGTATAATTAAAAATCATTTCTGTTATGTTGCTGATCTAAACCAATCGATGTCATTTTTCAAGCAGATTTTTGTAATATTTCCTCATATAAAATAATAAAAAATGCAGAACGTTAGGTAATGAAGAAACGGAAATTGCCATGCCACTTACAGAAAATTGAATCTATGTAAAAAGGAAAAAGTGACTTTAACTTTCTAAAATTTATTCAAGCGATAATAAAAAAAAACTCTGAGTAAAAAACTGCCATCACATTTTGAAAATGTTTCAGAAAATATTTTTAAAGAGCCTTTTCTGCTCTTCAAACAATTTGTTGACATGACAAGAACTGCTAATATAAAATTCTACAACTGAATATCATATGTAAAATTATTCCATGTATTTTTCAAAGACTATGCATTTAATGTGAGTCTGGTTAACCCTTCTAAAACTTAATTTCTGATAAAAATTTGTTTCACTGACTGATAAAAATTTGTCATTTTTTTAACTTAGTATCATTAATTTTTATTTAAAATCTTTAATTTGGTCATTGACATGTTTAAGATACATAAAGCTAAAGTATTGTAATAATTATATTAATAATACTTAAATATTTTAAAATAGTATATAATATATCATCATTTCTATTTACCACGTCATTCTCAATAAACTTATTAATCAATTAAAAGTTATTCCGAAAAAAGAGTTAGCATATAATATAGCTGCTGTGTTTTTTGTAAAAGCAATTACTGAATAGTTCGAAAAAATTACTGAATAGTTCAAACAAATTGAAATCCTTCTGAAAGGGTATTGAATTTAACAGAGTGTTAAATAATTAAAATTGATACGATGTTCACTTTATTAAGTCACTATAACGAAAATCAAGTTGCTGAATTAAGATACGTAAATTTATATTGATAAAAAGTTGTTCTTAGCAGTTACTTAATAATTCATCTGTACATAATAAACCAGAAGAGGAAGTTGCTCCAGACACCGTAATGAGATTAATTTAAATTCAAGAAATGAATAATATCCATTGAGTTGCTATCGATTGTGCAACATTTAATTAGGATGAGAGAAACTACGCACTTTTCATTAAGGAAGGCTTCATCCTCTAGTTTAGTATGTGAACCCTAAGAGAGAGATATATACAATAAAAAAAATTGAATATAATGGAATTCGAAGGAGAGTAATAATTTAAAAATAGCCAATAATGTTAGAAACCAACCCATATAAAATAACTCTTATATATAGTGAAATCCATACTTCATACCTGGATTTCATAACATTTATTTATATATAATTAGGATTATTCTCAATAAAATGAAAAGGTTATGGTGGGAAAATTTCTATGTACGATTTCTTAAGACAACTTATCCATATGGTTTAAATATAATGACATAAGTTTGTTTCAGTTGATGAAGCGAAAAGATGTAATGGAATATGTTTATACCGAAGATAAATGTTAAAATAAAAATGTGAGAAATAATAAAGGTAAGCGTAAAAAAGGAACATATGGACACAAAAATTATTAGGAATAACACTATAGAATTAGAAAAAGATTTTAAAAAAAGAACTTCAATATTAAAAAAATTAAATTTTTCATATTCGGATTGAAGAAGCCTGAAATTAGAGTTGCTAGGGAGATACTTGGAAAACTACAGGATGAACAAGGTTATCATATTACGAAAGATCTCAGTAATCACATAATTAAGAAAGTAAATATCAAGATGCATATTGATAATGAAAATGTAACGGAATGCTGCACATTTCGATTCTCAAACAAATCCTTCAAAAGGATAAATTTTTCAAGTGTTTTTAAAAAAATACTTGCATTTATTCCCAATTAAAAATATAACTATAAAAAGCGTTTTCAGGTATAACAAAAAATAAGGAAGATTAATATTTAACTACAATTATGGAATTGATATAGAAATTTTGCGTCAATGTGCGTGTGTGTGTGATCGGTATGGTGACTATGTGAATGAATATCATGGCCATGTGGTCACTGGGGATTTGCATTTAATTAATGATGAAAAATTAAACAATATAATGAGGAAAGGAAGATTGTACAGATTACCAATAACAGAGAGTAATTATGTAGCTAAAAAAGAAATATGTAAGGATCTAGATAACTTTATTATCAAATATAGTATGCCCTATGAGGCCTTTAGGGAAATTAAGGATAGAGTCTGGAATGATCCAAAAATGTTAGTTATAGATTTAAAAATGGAATAAAATTCAAAAATATTAGAACTTCTATAGAAAATTTACAAAAAAAATTTATAATTGTATGTATGGATAAAGTTCTTGGAAATTTTGCCTTTTTTTGTAAGCAATTTTATTTCAAAAGGGTGGATGAATATTTCCAGGATAATGAAGCTTTTGTTCTTTCAAAGTGTAAAGACAGAGAAATTATTAATAGGTTAGATGCATTTTACAAAAAAATTGGTTTACAGTTCAATAATAAAAAATTCCCTCATGTTTTCTTAACTCCTAAATTCCATTAGAACCCAATTAAATTCAGAACTATCACAAATGGATATAATACATACATAACTAAATCTGGTAAAATCGTGCAGAATGTTTTAAATAATAATTTAGAACAGCTTGAGCAAACTGCTATTATTAAAAATAGTATAGAATTAATTAATTCCATGGGAAATACACAGGTACAAGCAATCTACAGTTATGATTGCAGGATCTTTTTAATTCCATTGATATAGAGGATATGATTAGAGTTATGATGATACTCTGTAATCAATATGGCATAAAAAATACTATAAAAATGAGCAAATTTAAAAACCTTTTACAATTAGTACTGCAGGAAAATTATATACATTTCAATAAGCAAATATACAAACAGATAAAAGGCCTAGCTCAGGGTGGATCAGCTAGCAATATTCTAGCTAATCTTTATTTACAGTTTTATGAATCAAACCACCTTAACACTCTCTTTATGTTTTATATAGATATATAGACGACCTAATAATTTTCAGTAAATGTAAAGATTTTAAGCCGAACATTGATTTTTATCCTAATTATTTGATTTTATTGCAGACAAATTCAGATACGGGTGGGGCTGAATATTTAGATACAAAGTTACAGATAAAGAATCACATCATTTGTAGTAATTTATTTGATAGAAGAGATGCATTCGGGTTTAAGATAACTAAAATACCTTATTGCGAAAGAAATATTTATTTATCTATATACAAAAACATATTAAATTTTTTGCATCGTAATAAACTGTTAGTTACAAATGATAAAGATATATTCAATAATATTAAGAAATTTATGAGAGAATGTAAAGAATGCGATTATCCATTAGATTTTTTAAAGAGATATATTCCCAATAATTTATATGATGGTTTATTTTGATGTGTTTTTAAGATTTCCCATGAGGACTTCGTAAGGGACTCTGGAAGGTATTAATGTATCATTATGTAAATTGTATCTGATAACTAAAGAAATTTTTATATTATAGTGGTTTCTCAATATAATCTTTATTTCATGAATTGATTTATATGTATTTTTCATATTTACATCTTGGAGTAAGAGCTAACTCTAATATCTTCTGGATTGGTGACTTATTCAAAAAGGTCATCTTATACATAAGGGCTATTACCTTTCACGACATTCATGAATTCTTAAACTTTCGTCTTAAAACAAATTCACCACACAACATTAGGATCACAAAGACAGAGCTAGTTAGTGGTCTAGTTGTGAAGATATTTTAAAATATTTTTGTATTATTCCACTCAAATAAATTTCAAATAATTATAACAAATAAAATTCTGATTTATGTATCATTTAATATGATTTCTGGTCATGACTGATTTATTGGTGGATTTTTATTGAATATTCTATAATGAAACTTTTTACACTAAAATTAGTTAAGTACTATTGACTTCTAAATTTTATTTGGCAACAGTGCATGGTGGTGGACATCATCATTTAAAAAAGTTCCTTAGCCTCTTACATTTAGGTTCATGATCACTTGTCTAAGATATTATTTTTTGCCTTTACATTTGTGAAATTTGAATTGATTTTTCATGAAAAACATAGATTCGGGTATGTAGTCCTTAAAGTTTTAAACCTTTAACTGGAAATATTTAATTATAATGTTTTATTTTTTCGAAAAAAATCTTAAATTTTTAATTGAATAATTTCTAATTGGATATTTTGAATTGATAATTTTAACTGAATATTTTTAAATGGAAAATTTTTATTTGGATTATTTTTATTTGGAAAATTATGAATTCGATAATATAATAGATGTTTTCTAATTAAAAAATTTTAATTGGAAAGTGTTTAGGTGAAGAATATATTTTATCAGTTTGGAAAATTTGTTTTTGAAAATAATTAGTAATTGAGATATCTCGCCATTCAATTTTTCTTCTTTGTTATTGTTTCTTTTCTTTAAATTACAAATTGAATTTTGGAGTAATCCATTTTTACCCAACAAGATTCATTGAGAGAGGGTTGGTACCATAGAACTAGTTTAACCCCACAATTCATTCCCCAGTCTGAATATACATGTTTTGTTTTGTTGGGTATTCAAATTATTATTTTAGTTTCAAATTTGGTTCAATTTCATCTTTTATACTTAGTTCTATAAATGTGTTTTTTTGTTGATTTTGGATTTTAATTGTTTTCTTACTTTTATGTTTTTTAATGATAAATTCATTGCTTTATCTTATTCATACATACATACATATATATATATATATATATATATATATATATATATATATATATATATGACATTAACAATTTTCAGTCTTATATGCGTATGTGTACATTTATGACAGAAAATTCACATAATATACTGGCGCAGATCTATCAATAACATGATAACATTTAAGAAATGAGTAAATTACAAACTTAGAAGAGGTTACGCTCATAGGAGAATTTTCATTTTAGATAAAATAATAGTTATAATTAATAATATTGAAAGGAATATAGCGTTATAAGATACCAAAAATTGTTTTGTACTATGATAGTGATAATAATTGTAAAATAATTGATTTAAATAAGATTTATTTCTAAAATAATAATAATCTAAAAAGAAGGTTACAGCTAACTTTTGTTTATCGCAAAATATATCTATGTCATTCTCACATAACACAATATATCAATAAGAATATTTTATTAAATCATTTTAAAAAGATAGGTGGGGTATTTAAAAAAAGGATTGAATGTCATATAAACCATTATAACTTGATAACAAATCGAAACACAAAAAGGAAATTGAATTGCTAACAACACATGAGGCATATTCAAAGTTCAATTTTTATCTTCCGTGTAAAAAAATAACCTCAGAAGAAATTGCTTAGATATTAAAAATGTATTAACTTGTATGAAATATGAATAATATAGTCTAGTTATAAATTAAGTCTCAGCTAGAATAACGTTATATGACGACTTGAACAGCGGATATTATTACTTAGATGCCAATAAAAGGAAATGACATTAGAATTCCTTGAAGCTCGGTTTCGTCCTTCGGTTATTGATAACTAATAAGATATTGAATAAGGAATTTCTTATTCCTAAAATGGAACCTATATATATATATATATATATATATATATATGTATGTATGTTTAGGAAATGGGAATGGAGAAGAAACTAACTGTAGTACTGTTAATTGATTGTTCCTTTTTCTGCGAAGCACATGAGTATAACGTCTGTATTATCTCAAAAAAATTCCTAGCCATAACCTTTCTCCCCGATGACAATATCTTTGTTTTATTCATAGCAAATTCATCGAGAGATACCCAGATTTTTTATTGTTGCATGGTTTCGGATGTATAATGTTAAATCCAGGTCTCAGCAACAGTAACAACTCGATACAAAATGATGTTAACTCATTGCAACATCAATCATATTTTGAATTGGCAGTAAATGGCAGGGGAATCAAAATTAACTAGGGATTATGTATTACATTTGTTTTCCGCCATTTAACAGTAGGCCGAACTCAATGGCAATATCCTCTTGCCTTAGTAATACTATCTGTTTTCACTTTTATCTTTTTAATCACCCATGCATGTAAGTAATTCATATGTATAAATATAGCACGATTCTAAACCTATATGTTCCGTTGCATTTATAATAGGTATTATATGTGAAAAGACTTATAGAGGATTTTTTGATAGAAGCGATGGATATTTTTTTTAAAATTATATTGATATGTGAGATACTTATGACATATTATTTCAATGTCTTTAAAAGAGTATTGTATAATAAAAGAAAACATTCGAAAGTAAAAATAATTAACTTATATTTCTTTTTCCTGTACAGTGGGACATATTTACGAAAGAAATCTGATACAAGATAATTTAAAAATAAGAGTTAACTATAATTAAATAAAGATAAGCGAAATATCTACAAATCACTGCAGAATTTAGTTAGACAAAAATCCATTGAATAATTTTTTACTCAGAAATGTATTCAAGATTGTCAACTTGAAGATTTTTTACTTAAGGCTTCCGTCTACCCGCCATTTTGATTTCGTGAACGCAATGTTAATCCTAGGAATTTCGATTTTAATTATCATATATTTACTATTTGATGTATTTGAATGCAATAACATCTGAATGAGCAGAAAGTAATAAATGCTTCTGGGGAATTACTTTTTTCCTCTGATTTTTAAAAAATATTTTTACCCCTATTTTAATGATTAGTTTTCGAATTTTTCCTGTCTTTAAAAATATTTTTAAGCAATTTTAAGAGTTGGAGGTGGAAAGTAATTCCACAGAAGCATTCACTATTTTTAGCGCTTTCAGATTTCCTTTATTGCATTGAAATAGATCCAATAGTAAAGATGTGAGAATAAAAGTCGAAATTCCATAGGATTAACATGTTGTCTACGAAATCAAAACGGTGGGTAGTCGGGAGTCTTACCATTTTTTTCTACTTCTTAGTACACCTTATGTAGTTATTAAAATTGCATTAGATCTGCACAGCATATCATTGGGATAAAATCTTCAGATTTGAATTCTATCATTAATAGTTATATTATGCCATTGCAGATTAATTAAAGAAACTGATTACTAATAGTAAATACATAATTTTAGAAAAATGAATATTTCTTCTTAATAGTACCATTTCTATATTTTTAATCTTTCAAAATATAGCCATTAATTCACATCACAAAAGTAAGAGACCATTTTATTTGAGCGTTTATATCTTCTGGTGACTGAAATAGAAATTGTTACTCATATTAATCGCTGGTACTTATAATTAATTATTATATATTTACATTTTAACCACTGTAGTACATTTACAATGCTCAAATTAAAAATTAAGAGAAATAGTATATCTAGCTCACATTTTTGGTTAATATAAGACAGAATAGTCTTGATCTCATACTACATTTTTAAAGTTGTCTTTGATAGAGTAATAGATCTCAAATGTACACTTATTATGAAAATAGTTACAGTTAGTTTAAATATTTTACTATAATTGATAGTTTCAAAAATTTAATTTACTTATTTTATTTTTAAATTAAATTAAATTTATTTAATTTAATTTACTCCAACACCTGCGGAATTTCGGAATTTGTTTGTAAATACTTCGGTTAAGCCGACTTTACTGGTTTCATTCATTGCAAAAGTAAATTAATCTTACTCATGAGTTTTTGAATATAAAATACTCTGAAATAGCACAAAAGAATTTGTGTCAAAAACAAATGGTTATTTTGTCACTCAAAATATCTACATTGAAATGAACTGCTTAGATCACAGAATTAGATAAGAACTATGATTTATTCTTAATTTTTTCCCTTTATCTTTGCGTTAGCTATCTTTTCTCCTAAGAGAATACATAAATTTTCAAGGATTAATTTAAAATGAGATGTATGATTAAATACAATTAGATTGAATCACTAAAAGATTATTGGTTTCTTTACCAAATAAATTTTTAGTTATTTTAATAATTTAAGATTAGAAATCTATCTTCATTTACAGTGATTCAAATTTATGAGGGGTTTATAAGCTGAC
Organism: Nephila pilipes; assembly: GCA_019974015.1. Lineage (NCBI taxonomy): Eukaryota > Metazoa > Arthropoda > Arachnida > Araneae > Nephilidae > Nephila > Nephila pilipes. The sequence goes on along the minus strand of BMAW01028555.1, from coordinate 82,403 downwards.
ATTAACAGAAGTAACCTATACCCCTAAAAGAAGGGAAATAAGCGACTTGTTTCAGGTATTTTCTGAAATACATAAGAAGTATAAAAATATATTCATGAAACACAAAATCAATTTCCAAACCGTTATTAATAAATTTTACAATGAAAGAAGTACCATAAACAGCACAATTTCTTTGAAAAATTAACAAAACAAACCTAAATTTTTTTATTAAATCTCATGTGAGCTAAAATGCATTATGAGTGCATCTCTTAAAATAGATAAAGTGAAAAATAATAAAGAAGTTGGTAATATTTTTTACATTTGGAAATAATCAAAAACAGCAAAATTTAATAAGTATAAGTAACCTAGCTTCTATGTTTGTGAAATTATTCTTTCACAGTGCTTCAGTTCGTCAATTTAATAATTTTCATTAAAACATGAATTAACCAACTGAATTTAATTACCTTACCAAAGCTAGTCATCTGAGAGGTGTTCTTGAAAAATAATGTTGAGTAATTCACCTTTTCGTTTCAAATATATCACTTACTCATTTTTAGTCTCAGATACGTACTCATTTTGATTAACAGGTACGTAATCAAAATGGAAACTTCACTTACTCATTTTTGAAGATATTTGTGTATCAAATACGAGTGTGGAATAGAAAAATGAGTTTATCACGTATTAATTTATGAATCTATTACTGCATCAAATATGAGTATGAAACAATAAAATGAGTATGTTTTGCCTTTATTTTCGATATTGTTGTTGTATCGAATATCAATTTTAAATAGAAAAATATGTATCAACTTAAGTAAGCTCTACTTTATCTACAAATATCATTTTCGTCATCTTATATATTATTTAACATACACTTTATGTAGCTTTTGCTCGAAAGCTTCGAAACAAAATTTTTGCATTTACAACGCGTAACAAAACTGTTACTTTTTGAAACAAAAATGCAACTGTTATAGGGTCAAATTGTACTTTAAACTTAAACCTCAAATTTAAATCAATACGAGTGGTTTGATAAATCTTTAAGTAAAGAAAATAGATTCGATTCAAGAGTTAAATTCTTTTCAACACAAATGCTTAAGAAATATGAGATAGTATTTCCAGAAGCAATTCAGTTCATTAAAAATTATATTTATGTTTTAAGAAGCAATACATAGTTTTGTTAAAATATGTAGTGTGTTTCCTATACATGCAGAAAATTGAGTTTTATTTAAAGTTCAGTAATTTAATGATGAAGTTATTGCAAATATCTTGGAAACATTGTGATGAATATTAGATTTTTCATTGTAAAAACTTAGTGTACAGCATTTTACTTCAATGCTCCCCCCCCTTTTTTTTTCTTATTTAACATACATTTCCTTTTGAATTAACATCATAACAAAACTAATACCTATAACCAATGATTCACAGTGCACAGAAAAAATAAAGCAAACCAAATCATATTTCTGAAACAAGAATATTAAACTAAAAGTAATTTTTTCTTTCCTACAGATGAAGGCATATCGTTTTAAAAATCACTCATAAATACTGCTATCTAGTCCAACTCCACAGTCATTAGTACAACATTGCTTATGTTTTAAAGTAGCGTACAACGAGGTTCTTTTAAAATATAGGAAGTTCTAATATGAAGTTACTAAATATGCGTGAAAATGCTTCTAGAAGCAATATATAGTTTTGCTAAAATTCTATATATGTGGCCTTATATATATGAATGTGGTCTTTACGCTCTGATGGTCAAGAAAAATTTTAAAGCCTTTTTCATGGTAAGGTTATAAGACCATTTTACAAAACATTTCTACATATCTCTAATAATTTTGTAGATGTTTATCTTAAATACCTCTAAGCAATATATTTGATAAATATAATATAAGACAGTATTTTGTTTTTATTTAAAATATTGCTGCATTTCAGGGAGAACTGGTGATCACTTAACGGGATATGACATGTATGACCACTAGTAGGGGTTTAGCAACAACCGACAAAATATTATTTTATATATATAATATTTATTAAATACCTTACCAACAAAAATGTTTTGCCTTTTCGAATTCAGGATTGAATATATATTAATTTCCTGCAGTTAAAAAAGGAAGTTCTTTTTTTGGTTGAAATTCAACAAAAAAAAAATCTGACTAAGAATCTCCTAACCCTTTAAAACGTATTGATAAAGGCAAACATCATTTTACTTTCGAAGGGCTTAAATTTGATTAAGGGATACTGAGCGGTCTTGGAAAACTCACTTTTAGTAGTTGTATTTATTTATAAATTCATACTTCCATTTATTACGCTAATTTCTCATGTTTCGTACGTAAAGTAGGAAAATTGTGTGATTTCATAAGTTAAAAAGTTTTAATTAACGTCCCGTTTGAGTGACATTTAGGACTACGGCGAAACATATCAAAACTGTCTCTACATAAAATTAAAAATTATGAATCAAAATATTTTTCCTCAGGCGAATAAATATTCCTATTTGAAAATTATTTTTGATTTCCCTATCTTGCATAGGATATGTTATTTTAATATGCTACTTATATCCATCTGAATTAATTTATTTATTCTCTTATGCAACAAGTATTCTACATTAGACGTCCCATATTGAAAACCTCAATGTAGAACAATGCAAAAAAATCGTTTCTTAATGTGAAAGGTATCAGAAATTCGAATTTCTTATCACAGTCGGACAAAATTCATATTATTGTCAATGGTGTAGAGGAGTAGTTGCCAAACCTTTTTGGCCCATGGGCCCCTTTTTTAGCCAAAAATTGCCCACAGACCCCAAGGGTAAAAGCTTCATAAATGCATAGCACAAAAATAAAAATTTAAAAAACATTTTGTTGAAGAAGTATTTATTGAAATAATAACTTCTGTTTATATAAAATAAAAATTTAAAAAAAAATTATTGATTTGGATGTACTTGATGAGACGTTTTGAGTGTATTTATGTCCAGCTTAATGTTTGTGAGTAGCAATCACAAATCCCCAAGAGTACTAATTTCTAGTCGGTTTCTTTTTTTTCTTTTGTGATGAGATTCATAACGGCACTGAATCCACGTTCTACTAAATAGGAAGACGGGAAAGCAGTCAACAACTTCTGTACCATAACCTATAATTCAGGATGTAAATTTGGGATTTGTTTTTGTAACCAGAATTTGTGGCATCCTTATTCAAACATTGGTCTAAGTTCCTCATTTGTGGAAATTTCAATAAACTGCTCTCCTGTATTAGTATAGATTCACCTGTATTTGGGATCTGAGTTTGTCCACGCGCAAAAGGGTTCAACACCCAGTCGGAAATATCCAAGTGAAGAATCTTCAAATCTTTGGTTCAGGTCTGCATGAAGATCCGTTTGGTGTTGACAGTAAACAAACAAAATTTTATCTTTATTTCGCCATTTCAAAAGATTTGGAAACTAAGAACATTCTCCTCTTCCCGAATTTCGTTTGTACATAAAACGTTTTGCAACAAACTCAGATATTACGCTTTTAGTTTTGATTAAATTTAATTGGTCACCTTATAGTTTTCAAATTAGTAGCGTTAAATTTGGCAAATAAATTAGTCATATAGACTGTGTCATTTTTTGAGTTAGTTAAATTGTGTCACAAATCATTGTCTTTGTTTTCCAGGAATTTCAACACTAATTCAAAGAGCGTATAAAATCGATTTAAACATGCTCTGTTAGATAACCAATTTACTTCTGAGTGAAATAGCAAACGATTATAATCTTCAACATTTTCCAAACAAAGTTGAGCAAATAATCCCATTGAAGGGATTCCTTTTGATTTTATTAACTGCTCTAATGATATAATCTAGTGATCCACGAAAACGTTCTCTAAGATATTTTGCGATTAATGTTGCGATTAATGTTGATTAACTAAGATTAAATGTTGTCGATGAATGGCACAATGTACTGAAAATACATTCGAAAAAGCTTGTTTAAAGTTTGCCAGAAAGCCTCGATATATTCCTACTATTGCCTGAGCACCGTCAGTAGCAACAAAAATGATAGTAGTCAAAGGTATAGCTGAAAACCTTTTTTAATTCAGTAAATAATGTTTCACCTTTTGTCTCGGTTTCCAAACATTTAGCAAATAACAATTCTTGGCAAAATGTTTCATCTTGTAAAATCTTATATAAGCTAAAAGTAAAGCTTCATTTCCTGGTAAAGTGGACTCGTTAAGCTGTATAGAAAATTCAGATGCTTTTAAGTACTCACATAAAGAGTTTTCTACGCACTGAGCCATTTCGTGAATCCTTCTTTGTACTGTATATCGTGTACTCAGTGGAATTCTTTTCATAATGTCAAAAGTTGGTTTGTGCAATACGGTGCGTATTACCTCCCTTACAGCTGGTAAAATAAATTCTTCACCAAAAGTGAACGGCTTTCCGGACTTAGCAATCAATAAAAAATTTTATAAGAAGCACGCAATCCATCGTCATCTCGCCTAGATGTTTCTATGAGTTGTTGCTGTGACGGTGTTTTCAAATATTTTTCTTTTACTGTTTTAAAAAAAAGTTAAAACTTATGTTTTTCGTCATATTTATGGATTCTTATAAAATCTTCTTTAAACTTGGAAGGTTTCATTGAATCTTTTGACATAGATTTATTACAAAGAAGTCACATAGGTAAAGTACTATTTCCTGGTAATGAAATAAAGCCATACTTCAAATATTCGACACTGTACTGTCGGCGTTTTTTCTTCAGATCACTCATGCTATTATCCTTTAACAAGGGCAAAAAAGGTTATAAGAACATTTGTATATCAAATGTTTTATTTGCAGCAAACCACTGTTAATTATTATTAACTAAGTTGCAATTATAAATTATTTGCAATTATAAATACTTTTATTTTTGTCATGGAATAATAAACGAAAAATTATTAGAGTTTCAAAAACAAACATTATATAATACTAAAGATTATTGACATATGCGCTTTTAATAAAATTTTCATTCCTTTTAAAGACTTAATAATGATTGATCTTATAAATTTCCTTTATATGACTATTATATAATCTTTTAAGAAGTTCATCATAAAATCTAAAATTGACTTTAAGTTATTATACTATAGAGATACAAGTGTAATTAATGAACACTCATGTTATTTATTCTCCGTAATTAAATACAGCTTTTCTTAGTGTATTGATCCTATTATTTTATAAAAGTTGCTTTGAAATTCAATTTTTATCTGAAATTACCCAGTATTACATTAAAGTTCTCATTAATCCTACTAAGTAAGATCTCTATTGACCCTACTACTTTCTAAAAGTTGCTCCGAAAATTTAATTTTTACCTGAAATTGTACAGTATTACCTTAAGGTTCTCTTAACTGACAGCTAATTTATTACACGGAACCTGTTTCACAGCTTTAAACATTTGGTTGAAGAGTCATCTTTAGTTCCTACAGATGAGTAATCTAATTTACTAAAATAAAGTACATGAAGATAATATGGCTAATGCAAATAATACAACCACTTAGTGATTTTAGTGTTTATCTTGAAGCTAACTAACTGAGGACTCAACGACTTAAAAAAGGAAGTTAAGTAGAATCTATAGTATTCTTGCTTGAGAACGAGTTTATCGATTTTTGCAAGGCATTGTGAGACAGTATTTGTTATTTTGAATAGGTAATTTAATTTTTTTAGGGGTAGTCACACAAGGAATCAAAGTGCAGTGGTGCTTCTGTTAGCTATTTTAAAGCTCTCCAATAATATGTGATGAATTTTCTCGTTTATGGTTCATGCATCAAACACATTGTTTTCTGAAAAGTATTGCTGCAGATAATACGGTCACTGATGGCTATATTACCTTACTAGAGGCTATAATGCCTACCCGAGAGCTTTGTTTTTATTTCACCTGATTACTTTATTTAATGATATACTTATTCTGCTCTTTTTTATTTTTTTATTTTATTTATTTTTATGATTTGTTCAATGTGTTATCAAACAGACAGGATATTAAAAATAACTGCAGTCAGGATAACATGATCTTGGCTTTTTTTCTACTCGAAATTCAACTCAATTTAAATTGAAATAAAGTCCTGCCTCTAAAAATAATAAATGTGTGCTTTTTTTCTTTGTTTTACTTATGTGAAGAAAAACTTGGCAAAATTGAGTGGATCACGAGAAAAATAGAAAAGTAGTCTGATTACCTCCAACAGCCTTATTATTTTCAGATTTGCAAAATATTAAATTTGGGAATGAAAATCTAAAGTTAAAACAAAAAAAATCTATTCTAAAAAAATGGAAAGATAGTACTAATAGTTTCATGTTTTTCACTTTTGAATTTTTTTTTTACTACCATCAAATTCATTTTAAAATAAGAGAGACCCCTCAGGTACCTTATATTTCAAAGCGAAGTTCATAAAAACATTTCAATTAAAATAAATTTAAAGCTTAATCAAGCAGTATTTCTTCTTAAAATAAATTTTAAATGTCAAGGATAATGAGAAGTTCATTTTCTTACTTTCTTCATTGACTTTAATTGCTTACATTCTAAGATTCAAACTTGTCAGGCTTATATTTTGAAAAACATGTTTATAATTTTCATAAAGTTTGGCTTATAAATTAACTTTAGTTAATTAGACGCAAATTAAAAATAAATTATGTGATCTTGTATGGAAAATGAAACCTTTCAAGTCATTTGAAGGAAGATACATACATATTTATAAGGTAATCAGGATTTTCCTATTTTAAAATGTTGTGAATCGTTTTAAACTAAATGTTCTGTTCCTTTTTAAGTCGTATTTCGCCTAAAATGTGAATCAGTTCTAATATGTTGCAGATATATTTCTTTTTTATAAATCAATTTTGTGCAGAGTTTTGTTTGTCAAAGTTTTAGACTAGATCGCGGCTTATAAATATCTATTCAGTAACATTTTACTCGTTGGTAACTTTGTAAACATTACTTCAAAAGCTATTAGAAATGTACATCATAGTAATAATTATTTATGAGTCACAAGAGTGACATCAGAACTTGAACACGATTTTCTTATATATTTTGCGAATATATTTTGACAGACTTCAAAACACATTCTTTTTCTACTTTTTCCAGTTATGCTTTTTTTGTTGATTTCTGGTTATTTATTTATTTAATTTTCTCTATATTGAATTTCTTGATCGCAAGGTATTACATATTTTTAACGTACATATTACTCAATCGACACTTACTATCTATGGAAATATTTGCTCAATAGTGCAATTTTGGAATGTTATTCATGTGTTTTGGGGTGTAGTAATAACAGAAAAGTAATAGCTCTTTTATTAACCTTTACACTAAACTTATTTAGACAAAATTCACATATTTGTTTGACTCAAAGAGAGCATTAAAATTAATTAATTTACAGGCTCACTCCCCCCCCCTTCCCAAAAAAAAGTATCACTTATTATTGAAGCTACACTTTTTTATAACTCTTCAAGAAATTAAATTAAATTTCAATTTATGTAAAATTCTGCTCAAAACACTAGTTACGGGTTACATTAAAAATGTATCTCCAAACCTTAAACAAACGCTTAAGAAATTTAAGGAGAGACATTTTATCATTCATTACTTTAATACTCTTCAAAAATTTTCAAGACAAGTGCTAGTGTATAAAATTCTCAAAAACAATCAAAAAGAAATTATAAGTATTATGAATCATTAAATACAGCTATGAGAAACGGAAAATGTTCCACAGCATAAAATGACTCATAAGGAAACTTTTAATCCAATAATTCATGCAATTATATACATCAACTCAAAAAATATTTAAATGAGTATCTCTTAATGGTATCCTAAAAATATTCTAATTTCTACTTTTTAACTACGGTGCATTTACTTTCAAATAATTAATTATGAAAAAAGATTGTACTTTTTTAATGTAGAAATAAAAATATAACTTGCATAAAAGTAAAAGGTAATTACAAACATATTTGAGAACACATTAATACATAAAAAAGAAGAATTTAAATGGGATTTATTAAAGTCCATTTCTTTCAGGAGTAAGAAATTGATTTTGCTGTATAAATTTAATTAATGAAACTTATATTGAACTACGTAAAAGTAATTAGTGATTATGTTTCAATGAAAATTAAATATAAATTTTTATTAATCTTTATTCTGTTTAAATATCTTTTCAATCCTTGAGGACCATTCCTTACATTTTAATAAATGTTTCACTTTCTGGATAGTCAATAATCAATTCAATTTTTTCCAATTGTAATCGGAGCAATAATTGGTTGTAAATCCCAACTATTTTTAACAGTGACAGCTGCAATGGCATTAACAATGATAATTCCACTAAATTTACTAATAATTAATCAAGTAGTTATTTTTCCTTGTAAGGATCATATAACAATCCTATTAAATTTTTACTCAGATGAATATATTTTAATACATTCGTGTATTTATTTTGCGTCTTTTTAAATATAATTCATTCACTTCAAGACATCAAATATTATCTTAAGTTGTCTAAAAATTATTTATCAAAGATTTATTTTCAACTCAATAATTCAAAAGATTTGATGCATTTCCTATTTTTATAACTTAAAAACCCTTTTTTTTTAAAAAAAAAAAATGAGGGATTAATTGTAACTTGAAGCTTATGCTTTTAAGAAAATTAGAATGTACAACAACAGAATATTTTTCTAGAAAGTAAATACTTGTGTTAATAAACTATTTTATGAAAATGACACGTCCTCTACTTTGAGCCATTAAAATATTATGACACTATTAATGCTTTGATTACTTAGTATTACAACTTAGAATTGTGTTGAAAAAAGAATGTAATATTTTGTTACTTATTTATGACTTCAATATTCTCTTACTATCGTTAAAAGCTATCATAATCTTAGAAATTGATATAATGTTTCAAAAATTATCTCGATTTAGTGTGGGTGCAATGAGGGAAATCAATAAAAAATGAAAATTAATTGCAAAAGGCACTTTAATAGATCAGCAACACATATATGGAACAAAATAAAACTATGACAGACATTGTTGTATCAATAACGTTCAGCTAATGAGCTTACTTATTAGCAATAAGAACAAATCTCCACAGTAATACTTCGTACGGACTCCGACCGATTTTCCTCAAATTCTTTTGACCACGCTTTCTTGGTAGATACCCTCAGCTAATGCCAAATGCTTCCAATCGACTATCCGATCGGTTCCTTCTGGTTTTTCATATTTTCATATATAGAGCCCTTCTATCCAATTGTGATGTCACTGGAAAAATTCAGGAAAAGTCCGTAAATTTCCTCCCCGTCAAAATATTGCCAAGATTCCATCATTTTTCAGAATTATCATTTTGTCTCCAAAGACGTCTCACCGTTCCCAAAATAGTCCCCAACTTCGTTGCCAAGTGTAAGGAATCGTTGCTTAAACTTTCCTTGGATAATTGACGAAATCAATACAAATATTTCTTTTCAGAAGAGTCATAGAAGGTTCAAGCAAAATTTCTTACGACAGTTTGCGTTTCTAATAATTGTGATGTGACTTACCAGCTAAAAGAATTTATAAAAATGATCAAAACTCATTTTTAGATCTTTTTAAATATGAACAAAAATAAGTATAGAAACTAGGGATAAGCCAAAAATGTCATTTATCTTCTGAAGAGACTTGTTATCGCATATCATGATATGAAAAACATTAGCATTTCATATAGACAAAATAGCTTTAGACAAATTATGATGAAACATCTGAAAATTAATAGACGCTTCATCTCCTATCCAAATTGTGCTTCATATTTTATAAAAGTTTATTTTACTCAAGAGATAGTTAATTACATCACTCAGATGCAGATTTTTGATTTTTATGCATCAAATTATTCTATAAATAGAATAATTCAAATTAAAATTCGTGTGTTTTTGAAGAGTTTCAGTAGATGAATGATAGTTTTTTTTTCTAATTTTAAATTTTCACCAAAACAAGTTTGTAAAGAAGTCATTGGAGTAAATTATTTCCCAAATTGCTTCTACACGGTTCAGTTAATTTATGTTTGGTTTAGATTTATATACTACTTTTTAATTTTTATTTTGTATAAATATTACATTACAAGTAAAAACCTTTTTACATAATATTTCCTAATCTAAACATTAGAAATATCATACGATGGCATTTAAAAGAGAAGTAATAGATATTTTGGTGGTAATCTAAATATACAGTTTATATGGAAAAAATATGAATTTTTTTCTTTCATTCTAAATACATGATACTTTAAATGGCAAGTACAAAACAACCCCCTAAAATAAACTTTAGTTCTTATGCTATCTAAAAATATGTCTCTGAATATGTTAAAATTGTACAGTATTACCTTGTGTCGGAATATTGACATTTTAAACCTAGTTAATGGAAAGAATAAAAAAAAATGAAAGTTCATGTATAGGAAACTCACATTGTTAAACGTTAATCTGTCTTTATACGTGTCCGTATGAAGTTGGTACACTTATGGCGTATGGATACCAAAAGGAAACCATGGTAACGTAACGTAAAGGAACGTAAATTTCCATGAAGGAAACAAAACAGAAACTTCTTTAGAAGAAGAAAGACTTTTCCTAGATAGAAATGCTTTTTAGAAACTATTTAAACCTGTTTAAGACTAATGTGAATTTTTATGAAACAGATTTCTTAGATATCAATTTAAAAATAATTATTAATGGAATAATTTGTAATATTTATGACAAGACAGAGCAAAAGGCTGTTTTTATATTAATAAAGGGCAATTTTTCAATATTAATTGAAGTTTCAATATTTTTTTAGAAATTATTTCGTAACTATTTACGTAGAAATATCAAATTAGTTAATCTGCCTATAAATTTTCAAAATAACTAAATAATTTCAATATTACTCGTACAAAGGTTGATTATTCTAGTAATTTTTCTAATTTTTTAGAAGAAATTTAAAATACCCAAATTATAAACGTGACAAATTTATATATATATATGTGTGTGTGTCGCTCCATGTGAATCTTACGTAGATCGAAATACTGCTGAAAGTCTTCTGTCACCTCCTTTTGGACCCGTGCCGCTTTCCATTTCACAGCTTCGACAAACGAATTTTATTCCTTTCAAAGCACATTTTACCTTAGAAAACAGTTAGAAGTCGCATGGCGCAATATCCGACAAATAATTTGGATAGACTTCAACTGAGATGCTGTACTTGGCTAGAAAACTCTTGATAGACAATACAGAATGTCTTGTCTTTCCACAATTCGGTTCATTTTTTTCCTAATTCTCTCAAGAAATTCAGCAAGAAGGTGAAGGTAGTATTGTTGATTTATAGATTGACTCATTGGAAACCCAGTGAAGATATATTAATCCCATGAAGTTAAAAAACAAAATCATCATTGTTTTGAATTTCGATTTCTTCATTCAAGCTTTTTTGGCTTTCGTTGCATATGGGCTCTGCTATTGTATTGAATGGCGCTTCGTTTCAAAATCATAAGTAAAAAATCACATTTCTTCACTAGTTATAATCAAAGCTAATCAGTTTGGATCATTTTCAATGGCAATGAAAGTGTCAGTAAAAACATTTTAGTGAGCTTTTTGTTCTTCTAACGTGAGAGATTTAGGCACCATACTGGCACACACATTTTGAATGATAAAATTGTTATGTAAAATTTGCTGTATGGATTTGTTATCAATACCAGCAGTACCAGATATCGCACAAATACTTAACCGACACTCAGATTGAGCCAGATTACCGATTCTTTTTCTATTTTCGTCCGTTTTTGAAGTGAGAGGGTGACTCTGGCGTGAATAATCTGAATCTGGCGTGAATGCGAAACCATTCGTTATCATACACTTCTTTCAATAAATTATAAGTTTCTGTAACAGTTTTTCACATTTTTATGTGAATTTCCTCTTTCTTTACATTTAGTTTTTCTATTCTGACAATTATCTTTTTCCATATATATATATATATATATATATATATATATATATATATATATGTGTGTGTGTGTGTGTGTGTGTGTGTGTGTGTGTGTGTGTGTGTGTGTGTGTGTGTGTGTGTGTGTGTGTGTGTACTCTCTTTGTTTTAGTTTATTTTATTTTTTATTCTTTTATTTCTAGTATTCAATTTTATTATTTCCCTTTATTTTAATTTTATGTTTATTTATTTATTTTAAGTGTATTTTTATAGGTGTTTCTGTCTTTCTATTTCTTAAAATAAACCTTTATGTTTTTAATACATATTGTTTTTTTTCTTTCTATATAAAGACACATTTTTATTGCGTTTTAGCTAGCTGCTATTGGTTTTTTTTTTGAGTATGTATTTTTCCTTTATCTTTATATAATTTTAAAATGCTTTTAAATATTTATTAATGATTCGTATTTATATATATGTAATTTTTTCCTAGAACTTTTTGTTTTATTTTTAACATAAAAAATTTAAGTAAATAATTTTTCTTGTTAATATCTTTAAATTAATCAATCCGAAATCTTAATTTGGTGGTTAATTTTTTCATGGATGTAGAAAAAAGACAACACGTTGGTGAGACGTTTTGTAGAGATTACTCTGTTAATATTTGTTGTATATTATTAGATTTTGTTTAATTATTCTTAGAGCATTGAGTTCTATGTATTATGGAATATGCAAGATATTTTTCTTCTGCTTGAGTTTTTGGCATAATACTTGTTTTTCAATTTAAAACTATGTTGATGTAGCATTTGAAAGTTTCTTTTTATGTTTCTTTATGTTTGAGTTGGCTTAACAGTGTTATAACTAATGTTATAATTAATATAACTATTTTAGTCAAAATTATTTATAGGCATGGAAATGTTTTAGATGAGTGCTTAAGAGTACGTTTGTATTTTTAAATCTTATTGTGAATTTGTTTCCTATATATTTACCTTCTTTCTTTTAACCTGTAGTTGAATTTCTGAATTTTTGATTCTTTGTTCTTTACCATTTTTAATATAATTCAGTGAAATTTGATGGTAAAAGCTCTAATGCTGGAATAAACAAACATTATTCCTTTCCAAAGTATGGAACAGTGTTAATTACATTATTTTCATTTCTCTTTATTTTTGCTTTTCACTTTTTTTTTACTTTTTTTTAATTTGGTTTCATTTCCAAACAGTTTATAATGATTATTTACGGTTTTTGGGTCTTAAATTTTAGATTGTCCGATTATAAGTACAATTTTGGCTGATTTTCTTAAAAATTTTTCACTTGATAATATTTTTAATTATATTTTTGTTTATTTCTTAATTATATGGTTTTTCTCTTATATGTTTATATACGTATAAATTTAAAATGTTTTGGGCTCATAATAGGTACTGTATATGATATTGCTTATATATATATATATATATATATATATATATATATATATATATATATATATATATATAGGTAGATAGATAGATAGATGTAAATGTGTGTACTTACATACAGTCCATTTCTTTAATAATTTATAATTTATTTTAATTTTTTTCATATTAATGTATAGATATATAATAAAAAATTTGCAACACAGTTTGTAATTTTTTAATTATCATAGTTCAAGTCTAAGTTGATCTTTATTCTCTAATATTATAAATCTCTTCAACATAAAAATTTAAATAAACAGCATATTTAAAGAAGATTATTTCCCATTAGTTCAGTAATTTTATTTTTTTGAATGAAAATTGCATTCCGCGATTTTCTAACTTCTAAACAACAAATATTTAATCAGTCTTACGAGTACCTAGATTTCTTTATTTATTGCTACACAGAAGTTTTAAAAACAAATTCTTAATGCTTGAATTTCGAATTACAATAAAAATTCACGATTATACCTTTTTCGCCATAAGTATTAAAATATTTCTTAACTTCATTGAAATTAATCTAAAGAAACTAAATTTATTGAGATTTTAAATGTTAATAGAACTTAGTCTTAATCTCGATTTTACACAATAAAAATGCATTATATTTTTACAAAGCATTATTTAATAAGGTGATAATTTTTTAATTTACTTTTGAGATGATAGAGGGAAATAAGTATAAACGAGTTCTTGAGAATAATGAGATAGAAATTGAATCAGAGACATTCATAGAATTCCTTGACGTTATTAAAATCCCAATTTATATATACCCTCTTTATACGGAGAAATTGGTTGATATCATATAAAAGTAATAATGAAAGTGCTCGTGAAATAAGACTGCCATATTTAATTTCTGAGCGTCATTTTCGTCCTATTGAGCTAAGCTTATTCTGAAAGTTGATTGTATTTATTTGCGCAAAGGAAATAGATCCAAAATGGGATATTTAATTATTTATTAACTGGTATTTAGTTATGAGCTTTTACGTCTGTAAGAAAATATTTTCAAACTTCTTGGGAAAAAAAGTAAACATTTTATTTTTATTTCGATTCAGCTTTTTTTTTCATTGCTGTTAGATAAATGAAAAAAATTGATTTTAAGAAAGGTGTTTGAAATAATCACGTGGTACACAAGATTTCATACTGCGTTAGAGTAAAAAAAAAGGGGGTTCTTCAAAAGTTTCTTCAGACAACTAAAGTAAGATATATATTTTCTTTAAAAAAATTGAAAAAGTTAAACTTTTAAATTAGAATAAGTGTTCATGTAAAAAGAATTACCAGATAGGTAAGAGAAGAAATGTATCAAAGAAATATTTTAGTATGTGAACTTGAGAAAAACAGATAGGTAATAGAAACTTAGAAAAATATATTTATGTTATACGGACAACGCATCCCCGAATAACTAAAATTAATTTGTATTTAGTAATATTCTTTGAGTTATTATCTCTTGATTGATGCATTACTTTTACATGAATGAGAATTAAGAGTTCGAAAAGAAATAAAATTTATCAGTAGTTTCATACTATTTTTTTATGAACAACTTTTCGAAAACTAATTTTTTTATTTTGTTTAAAACATAACTTTAACTTTGACTGTTCTTTCAATAACAATAATTTTCATTATACGAGATATTTATTATGGATATCTCGTGTATACATGCATACAGTCTTAATTAACTAAGACCAGCAATATTAACAAAACAAACTTATAATTTGTTTCCTATTTTCTACACAAATATTATAGTTGGGTATTACAGGAAACAGATAATTTTTATTAGGTATATTTTATTGTTATTACAATACTTATCATTTGTATTCAATTTTATTGTTAGTTAGCAAAAATCAATTGTTAAACATTTATGAAAAGTAATCAATTGTTAAACATTTATGAAAAGTAATCAATTGTTAAACATT
>BMAW01028555.1:0-67212 GCA_019974015.1 Nephila pilipes | reverse complement strand
AATCAATTGTTAAACATTTATGAAAAGTAATCAATTGTTAAACATTTACGAAATTATACAAAATGCAATTATATGAACAAATATATTTATTGTTTTAAAATGGCATTTTAAGACATGCAGTGTTTTATAATTATTTTTAGAGTTATAAAATGTAAAATAAATTTTCTTATTTTGTGTTTTTTCAATATATCAGTTAATTTAAAATGCTTCTCTACCTACAAATATTTATTATAATTTACAATTTCTTTTGAGTGTTTTAAATAGTGCATATAAAAAAGGAAAGCATTTTGTAATAAAATGATTTATTATTCTTTGAAAAATTTTAAAATGTACATGGTATTAGAGTTTTGCAAAATTTTAGAATATAAGTCGACATTTCTTTTTCTAAAAAAATAAACATATTCTTGCAAAAACGATCCTAAAGTTATTTAAAATACCCCTTTAGAATATATTTTAAAAAATATATTTTTACATTGTAACTACAATATTTTTAAACTTTTCTCTGAAACCATTTTTTTTGCTTAGAAATACTACATGAAATAAGTTAAAGGAGTTTAAAAAAAATACTTGCAGTTTTCAAATCATTCTTATTTTTCCTGAGGTCCTAGATGCTCGTAATTCATTTTCTCATTTTCCTTAAAACCCTAGCAGTAAGTTTCGTTTTTAGATATAAGAGTCTTCGCATGAAAAGTATCTAGTTCTTATGTAAGACCTTTTTGAACTTCAAATACTTTAAATTACAATTTTTGTCATCTCAAAGATCATTGAATATTTTGGAGAAAATAAAAATATCAGTAAGGGCTTAAGAAAAAAGTTGATCTGTCCGTAACAAAAACAGGATTTTTTTTATTAACTAAACTCAACAGCTTAAGACTAGAAGATAACATGTTTCTGAGATTTCTCTTTCTTCCTGACGATTAATTGAAATATCTTATTTCAATAATAAAATTCCAACAGATGCCACTCGTTACACCAAAAATTATTTGTTTTTAATAAGCATCATGTCTCACTGTGCAACTGGTTTTGACAACGTCTCTCGTGTTCCTTATCACTGCGCCTTTCGTACATCAAATATTCTTCGTCATGATTTTTCCGGCCAATGAGACCATCTTCACCTTCTTTGAAGCCCATTAACCAGAAGCAAGCCCTTTTTATTATTTTTCCTTGATTTTTGGTGCACAATGAGGAATCCACGTGTCATCGATGGCGACCACATAAGGCAAAATTACGACGACAACTCGAAGCGGCAGTCATGAAATTTTGATTTGGCAACAAGTGACTACACATCAAAACCACCTTGCAAATGAATGTCAAATTCGTTTCGGTTCCTTTTATGAGATGGCAGCAGATTGGTCTTATGATTCTTTTTTTAAGAAGTTCAAATGTTCGAATAGTGAAGTCAATTTTACTAGTCACTTAAATAGTGTAAATAATATGAAATCTGTCACTATTGGATCAGTGTATCATTTTCGTTTGACGTTGATGAAAGGGAACTATTAGTTTATTTAAAAGAAATAACAAAAGTGAAAATAATATAAGATTATATTTCAATTATCGAATCCAGAAAGTAATACTTAAATGAAATGGAAAATTGATTTATTTTGACGTACACTGCAAATAAGTTATTTTACTTGTATGAGCATCTGTTACTCCATGCATTTAGCGTATTTTATGAAATTGTATTAACTGCAGCATCTGTGATTGGTACCCGTGCTCTTTGTCTGATTGGGCACTGCATATGTCGTTCGCACTTGACTCTGCTTCAGTGAATGAATGTACATTACACAAACGTAGCTTCCATCATTGTATTTACTAATGTAAATCGTTATTTCATTTATCAAAAGCATTTCTTTATAGCATATCCTTTCAGCATGTCTTCAGAACTTTCTGCACTTTATTTTAATTTATTTTATCACAATTTTAACAATTAAGTTCCTTTACGTTGAATATTGTTATTTAAATACTATTAACCATAAAATGAAATGAGTCTGTGACCGTAGAGGTAAGCATATAATTGATCTTGTAATGTTAAGTACTTCAGGGATACCATAGATTTACTTTCAACTATACACTCAATACAGCTCACCTCATTTAGAAAATCTATTTTTGTTAAACTTACACGAACGAAACGGTGAGGGATCTCAAGGTTAAGCCAGAGGTTCATAATGCGGCAAATATTAACAAACAATTTGTACAAGATCGGTCATGAATGGCAACAGTTTGTCAAGACCGATATCTGGTAGCAACTACGTGACGTTAAAAGAAAAGTTGAACTGAGTGCAATGCTTAAAGCTGCAATAAGAGTATGAGTTTGCAGACAAACTGCTAACAAGAGACATTGATTAATTGATTGGATTTTTTTTTACATATAAAGGGGCCCTAGAAGCAACATGTGGGTTATTGGCGACGGACTTTGTAACTTTAAACCTAGAGCAAATGATGGGGATGACACCTGATCTGACACCTCACTCTACTAACTTCCCCACCATGCCAATGGAAGGAATTTGAGCCTAGGCAGATTTATCTTGCTTCAGTGGTGGGCCTTCAATTTCATCAAGACTCGAACCCACGACTCAACAAAAACTGCCTGCCTCGAGTCCATAACCATGCCAATAGGCTACGTGGCCACTACACGAGATTCATGTCACTCATTATGCCGAAGCAGCACCTGTGTGCCTTCTTTCCTCATCTATGTATGAACATGTTCGTTTAAACTGGAGTTTGGAACATGGTTATTGAAGTTTGGGACAGCGAACCAAAGTGACGAATCTTGCATTAGACTGAACACTTTTTTCTCATCACTTAACTATACGACGAGTTTCGTTTTCAACCGGGAAACATCTTGCAAAGACACCGCTTACCGTCAAGGGGAATCATAGTGTGAGACGGCATCGTGCTGGACGGTCGAACAGACATTTTTATCTTTGAGACGGGGTCTTTGACAACTAAATGATAGTTTTTGAGCCTTATGTGCACTTCTTTTGAGGTGCAGTCCAGATTTTACATTCATGAATTGTAACGCAACCTTGATAATACCTTGGGAGCCTGATCGACAAATTTCATGAAATAGAAAATATCTAAAGAGCTCCGTGACCTGTTCACCTAATTTGAATCCAATTGGGCACGTGTGGGATGAGCTCATGAAACATTTGGCAGCCATTCTGCACCCATTAATTCCATTGTAAAACTGAAATTTTTCCGGATGTTTGGAGCTCTTAGAGCTTACAAATCATTATCCATGCCATAGCAAGTATCCAAAATAGCAGTGCAAATTGCTTGGCAACCATAGGGGACAAGACATCTTATTAAACAGCAGTTATTTCATTTTTTCCCATTAACCAGTTTTCATTCAAATCACTTCTTCAGGTAATAAAAAGAATTATTTCACCGTTCTTTTGCGTTGTTTCCATTCCCTTTTTTTATTTTATAACGGTTTTAAACTCGAATACCATATTTGCCATCCTTTCAACTCGATTTTCTTCATTATTTACATGATTGGTTTAAAATTCTCTTCTTTTTTTCCAACAATTTTGATTCAATTAAGAAAAAAAATTCAGATTTTCTTGCATTATTACTCCTAACTAAATTACTCTCTGTCAGTGAGAGTAATTTTATAAATCCGGTCTTAGCTTGAGCGATAGAATTTTGCTTTGTAAGTAGAAGATTTGTAAGCATGTTTTTATTATGCATGGTAACTCATGAAAATTCTTGAAATCCTTTTAATCTATTGATATTCATTCTGTAGATTATTCTTCTCCTATTCTCTTTAGGCACAGATTGAGTATGTCTTTATGTATAGTTTTCGTTACATTTTAAAGCTTTATTCTTTTCATTTGTCTATCTTGTTTCATTAAAAATTTATAAAGTTTCCATTTGTATCCTTAACAATTTGCAGTTGCGCGTGTTGGTTACTTGTAAACCATTGCTTAATCAACTTACCTATCAAAAGCAAGATTCATAATTTATAAATGTAATACTTAATTTTCTTTATAATGTTTCATTTTATTTTTCGTGACTTTGTTTACTCTTGTTTATAAAATCTTTCTATTTTTATTGGTTTGGTATTATTTTAAATAATATATATCTTTTTTTTATTGTTTGGCTGTGTAACTTTTCTTCTTTTTCTTACTTTTCTGCAAATGAAAATTAATACATTCTTCCATACTAATCTTATTTAATTATTTCAATTATTTTCATGTTACTGAACTACTATATATATATATATATATATATATTTGGCCTCGAGTGGTTTACCGACCCCGAGGGGAGAGTTGTTGACCTTGATACGGCAGCGTTGTTTCGAACCCTGGACCAAGGGTTCCGAAGTTGACAGTCCTAACAATCAGGCTGAAAAGATATCTCTTCTGGCTGGTTGAGTAAGGCCTCTTAACTTATAACGTTGTTGTAGAAGAGAGTGGCTGCATTCTCCCCCTCCAGTATCATCGTGATGATATGAAGAGATTGTACAGAAGTTTGCTTCCTTGATTTGCTTTTGATTGCTTGGTTTGTTCAGAGGGTTGTTTTTCGATTTTGTCAGCCATTACTGCAATTGATATACATCCCCTCCCTGTTGAGTTGAGTTTTGTGCGGGACAGTTTCCATTTGAGTCATCGACTGTCTCGTGTTAAGTGGCGAGTCTCGTCGACACGTGCGCCAGAGCCGGAATATCACATTTGTAGTGATTTGTGTATGTTTGTCTTAGACATAGAGGCAAGTAATTTTTCGTCGGAGCATATGCAATCAGTAGGTACAGGATGTGCTGCCATCTAGTGTTCAAGTCCTGAGTCACCACTTCGACCCCGATTAGGGGGAGAGAGTTGATGACCTTAAGTGTCGTTGACACGAAGTTGACGGTCCTACCAATCAGGCTGAAAAGATATCTCTTCAGCCTGAATGAAAGGACCGTCAACTTCGTACCCCTTGGTCCAGAATTTGAAATAACGTTGCCACATCAGGGTCACCAACGTCCCCCTCCTCGGGGTCGGAAAACCACTCGCGACAGATGTGGTGAAGTATGCGGCGACCACACTTCGCAAGTTCGTTTGTGGTCCCCCTTATATCCGGACAAGATCCTTATTAAAGACATCTGGACTCATGTGAAAGAGAAAACAACATTTCCGTTTCTCATGAACTTTGACCTAATAGAGTCCGATTTTCCTGGGAACCGAGAACACGCATACATCAGGTGTCCAGTTTAGCAGATGGAAATTCTTGCCCCGGTTGGAGTGCTATTGACCAATAACTGTTTTATCACTTTCAACTTTCCAACCAAAACAAAGAAATATGTCCCGTGGTTTTAGAGGAGACGGGGTCAGTTCCTTTAGACCAAAAATTTCCCTAGAGAAGAGACATTCAGAGTTCTAAAAAACGTCCACTAGAACATCACGTCCAAGGACATTCCAATACTTTTTTAGCGTGCGACATTCACCCCACAATATGTAGAAAAAAGAGGTGAGACACGTACTTTATTTTGTAAATATTAACTTTAGTATTTTAAATTAACTGAAATTAAAATAGTGTAAATATTTATCTAAGTATCACATATTTTTTATTCAACGCAACAAAATAACCAGAACGCCATATATATATATATATATATATATATATATTTAAAACTATAGAAGAGAATTAATGAGAGGCTCATTAGTTGTATTAGTTAATGTACATTAGTTGAATTTTCAAAATGAAGAAAAATAATTTCTTACTTTTTCTTAATTGTTTTTCACACAATTTCATTTTTATAATTACATTTTAATATATACACATCAAAATTTCCTAGTGATGAAAATTTAAGAAATCTTTTTCAACGTTTTTAACTGTTTACTCCTTTTTTTCTTAGGACTTATGCTTACTGATCCAGAGATTTCTGATTTTAATAGCTGAAGTTATATAAAAAAATACTTGTGAAAATAACCAAATTTATTAGTTTCATTAATATTTCTAGGTTGTTACAATTATTCTAAAAATTTATAACATTTTCAATGCCTTTTATAATAAAAAGTGGTCTGAATGTTTCCTTAAAAACATTATTTTTTTAATATTCAAACGGTATACAAAGACCTTGAGTTTATTTTAAATATACAAAACTTTTAATACAAAGAATTAAAATAAATTTGTTTTCTTTGTATTATAAGTAGAGTTTTTACTTTTAAATATAAGAAATAAATAAATGATTAACATTTAGGTAAATATTTGATCACGAGTCTCATTATTGTTTATCATTCAGATCAGTGAATAAGACTCGTTAAGATAGCATCTTTGTTGGAGATAATACTTATTAATAAACTTACAATAGATTAAAATTAAAAATTCTAATACTGCAACTTTTTTTTGTTTATTTAAAGTAATTAGGTTTTTCATAAAGTAGAAATAATTATTTTTATCAACGTAAAATAGAAACTCGAATGATGGTGCTTTCGAAAATATACAAAATTGAAATATTTACCATTAACTGTATTTATAACTATTGAGATTTTTTTTCATGGAATGCAGATTTTTTTTTCAATGGATTTTTTTTATAAATCGAACAATAAATCAACGCTATTTACTTTCAAATTATTTTATTTATGTCTATGAAAAAAAAGTTTTTTTTAATTAATAGAAAAGTATTTCTAAATATACATTTTTCTAATAATAAATATTTTTTAAATTAAAATTCGTGGAAAATTTTCTTTTTGTAAACACAAGATCTATTTTCAGAACATACATTCTTATATTTACAATTTAAATAATAGAGTTTGTCACGAATACAGTGTGTGATACTTGCATGCCACTTTTTCTGTAATTTAAGGATTTGGTTTGATTTTTTTTTTTTTAACTTTTCAAACATTCATTGATAATAATACATATTTAAATGAGTGTTTTTACAACATTGATATTCACTGCCAAAGTGGTGTACATTGTATTAAAGTGAATCACAATGAGTACATGTTTGCGCAAAATGTTGAACACTAAAGAAAAAAACTCAAATTCACAAAGAATGTTTCTCTTCAACCATTTTAATTATGTTGCTATTTATCTGAAAATATTTTTATCTGTGTCTTATTTATACAACGATCAAAAAATATTATTTGATGCATTTAAAACTGATTTTTATTTATGTTGCACTTGGAAGCAGAGAAAATGATATTGTTGAAAGACCACGTAATTTTGAGCTGCAGTCAAATGACGTGAACAATCTTATCATTTCCCTTTTCCTATCTACTTCTAAGCTACGCAAATGTGTTTTCACTACACACTGAGACAGTAATGAAATCAGGACTCGATCCCTTGACACAAACGAAATAATATCATGTACAAGTTCAGAACCATGACCACTTGATTACAAATGACCACACGAAATATTTTGACGAGTTGAATGTTATGACGTATTAAGCAAATAAACAAAATTATGTGAGGGGTTTTAATACTTTTTAATTTTATAGTCATTTTTAAAAAGAATTTTTTAAATCTGGGATGGTAAATTCAGCATGTAAGAAGAAACTAATGGCATTTTGAACGCGAAACCACATTCGCAACTTTATGAAACTGATAATAAATTAAAAATAAAATTTTAACTATTGATAATTGTGACGGACATTTCCGGACCAAGCTTCCATACTATAAAATTAGCAATGATCGCTGCATTTATTATTAATATCCTTAACTAGTGTCTCAAGTCACATACCAAAATTCTGTGATGTTTGTTACATGTCTTATATAATGAAATTATAAACCTCTGTCATTGGTCCCCTATACTTCTAATAGAACATATAATTGTTTCAGACTCAAGAGTTTGTGTTATCGGCTTTAATAAAATATGTTAATTTATCTGAATTATTAAATACAGAAATTTCATAATTTGGGAGGAATGCCTGGTGTACTATTCGAAGAAGAAAACTGATGATATTTTTTAGATATTTTACGGACTTGAAATACCCAAATAACTAAAATTATTTTTCAATCGGCAACATTTTAAAGTATTTAAACATGTATGTTTCAAAAATTTTTGAAAATTTCAATTCTTGAAATTTTTTTTCGAAGAACGACAGCTGCATATGAACTTGATGAAGAAAGTTTTAAAATGCAATGTTATTCTCGGCTAATAAATAGGAACAATTTCTATAAAATAATTGAAACCATTTTTTAAGTTTTTTTCAAATATTGTTATAACGTTGAAGAAGATTAATTTTACTATGTATTTTAAATTCTGAGAGAAATATACACACATGGACAAAAAAATTAGCGCACCAAGAAGGAGTCGTTAAAATAAAACGAAATTTTACATACATAATGCCTACTTTATTATAAATAAATGATTATACGATCGAGTATTGAGGCATACAAGTTCTGTCTGATGTCTTGAGACATTTCGTTCCATATTTGCTGTAACCTGGCCTCTAGTTCGTTCAAACTCGTGGTATGACAACTCGCCGTCCCAAATGATCCCAGATATGCTCGATTGGAGACAAATCTGGGGATCGGGCAGGCCAAGGAAGAGTAGTAACAGTGCGGAGACAGTCTTGTGATCTTCTTGTGACAGTCTTGTGAGACATCTCTCGGATCCACTGATCCCAACACCTCCTCACAACACAATCAGAGCGGCCTAATTGATGAGCTACTCGCCTAGCTGACCACCCAGCTTCCATCATGCCCATGATTCTCCCCCTCTCAAGCTGCGACAGCTGCTAAAAATGTCTTCGAAAATGACGTAATGGCATGTCTATCTCAGCTCTTCCTTTGTAAACCATTCAGCCCACTCAAACAAGCTTTGGTTACCTGTTTTATACTCCACGGAGAACTACGTTAAACGCCTTCTACCGTATACGTAATGCGCAATCACGCTGCATTTCTAAACATTCGCATATATCCCCGACATATACCTTCATGCCAAGTTTCGTTACGATCCTGCAACTATTCCTTGGTGCTCTAATTTTTTTGTCCATGAGTGTAGGATAATTTAATTAATCCTTCATCTCATCTACTTGATTTTGTAATATCAATACAACTTCAGAATAAATTTTACGACTAACACACCATCCAATACAAATAGTTTATTTTTTGCTAGAGAAGTTACATTATGAAGCAGGTGATGAAATTTAATTTACATAAAAAATATTTCACTCATATTTTTAGTAAATATATTTTAATTGTAATAGATGTTTTTCTCTTTTGAAACTTTAAATACTGAAATCAAACAAAAAGGCATGCAAAGTTCTAAAATTAAATTAAATACGGCTTACATTATATCTTTATCAATACTGAGGGGAACATAGCAAATATTGCTTACGCTATTTGTTTTTTTTTAAAAAAAAGTCATCTAAACTTTAACACAAATATCAAAATTAATTATGAAATGTAAACCTTCAAAGCACTCCATTTACATTTAAAAACACATTTTTAGTATTTAACTTTTAATGGTTAGCATTTCTAATGTTAAACAATATTTATAGATATTTCTCTTAAATTAATTCTACAAATCCATACAACACGCATTAGTTTACAGATTCTATCTTCTAGGAGATGGCTATTCAACCGTTTGCACTTTGGGGAACTCATTAACCTTATCGTTTTCTTGAAGGAACCTCTGGATCGAAGAGAAGAAAAAATAGATTACCAAAGCTTTATCGTACTCAAATTTTAAAAATAATTGCTGCATCCTTGGTTTATGACAATACAAACATCTTAATAACATAATGAAAGGAAAGGTAGTTAATGGCGTTTTTTGATTTTTTGAAATGTATTATATTAGTAATAAATAAAAACAACAATACTTTATATTACAACAAATTCTTAAAAAGTAGAAAAAATAATGACTTGGGGGTGATCGTTTTTTTTTTTTTTTTTTTTTTTTTTTGCAAGGCATTTTAACTTCTGGAATTATTGTTGAAACCTGCAATCTAATATCCTCTTCAACATCCAATCTATTTCTGCATTTTGTTTTTGTCGCAGCACACAATGAGAAAGCTTTTTCGCAAACATTAGTTGAAACGTATATTATTAGATGTTTCCCAGCTCTTTTGGTAATTTCAAGATATTCTTCTTTAATGTCAATCCAAAAATATATAATACCAGCTTAACTAAATTTTAGTTTCAACCAAGCGATGGTCAATATATAAATCTGAGTTATATCGACTAAGCTAAAGAACGGAGACTAATATGTGATCTAACTAATGTGTCTCGATTAATGTATTTGATGCACGTGACTTTTAAGAATTATAAGATTTTATTTTATCCATAAAATATTTATTTCTGTTTATTTTTACAAGTGAACTTCCACTAAGAATTCAATCTGTTATAAAAAATTAAAATGTTATGAAAGTTTTGGCGTTTTGATTAAGCAAATAGAGATCGCTAGCGGAACCCCTGTCAAAGTACCAGAGAACTCTAGAGCTTCGCTGAACCTAGGTTGAAGATCTCTGTTCTAGGATATACACATCGTTCGATATTTTCATGAAACACGTAAGAAAATTACAAAATTTCCAACAATTTATGCTTTATCTAAGAAACCATTTAAAAATAATGTAATATAAAATGAAGAGAGCTTAGCTATAGTTCATCGCATTTCACGATGTTTTGCAAAAAGTTTAAAAAGCGTATAATTTTGAGGAAACTGTAATGTTCTCTATGAAATCTTATGTTAACCGTGATGCATCAAGATATGTCTAAAGCTCAAGAAGTATTAAAATTAAACGATTCTTCATTAAAGCGTCTCATGAAAGAAATAGTAATTTATCTTGAAACTAAACTTATGTACGTTCTGCGAAACTGTTCATTTTGAACGAATTTACCATTGTAAGTAATAATGTTGAATTGTCGCCATATGTTCGTTACTTTTAAGAAAACAACATGGGAAGAAATATTATTTTCAACCAATCTCCCTACAAGTACAGCAGGATCATCAATTTTAATTTGATGTGAAATCCTACTTTAAAAAGTGATATACCCTCGAACAATATTGATACATATGATACTGATAGAGTACCTTAAATGTTTGGTTACTTCTGTAGATTTGTTTCTGTCGCTTAAAAAGATATGTTGCTCAGGCTATCAAGAATTGGCTCCATATTTGGTGGAAGAAGAGAAAAATTTCTTATACAGGGTGTTCAAAAAGTCCGTAAATCTTTAAAAAATTATAAAACCCGGGAAATTAAACAAAATAAAAAACTGTTTGCAGGATTAGCATCGATAAGTCAGGGGATTTTTTTAGAGATAAGAAAAAAAAATTCAAAAAACAGACGACAGATGGCGCTGGTACATACGATTTAGTTGGAAATATGTAAATGAGACAGGTATTTATAAATACTGATGCTCTTGATCCGGATCCAGTTCTCCGTTACATGCCAGCCAAGTGAACAAGGATGCTGAGTGGGAAAGACAAAGATTTGTTTGTGAAGGTGTTTTACATGAACGAGGAATCAGCGATTGTTGAACTGTGTAAATTCTGACTTCAGAAAAATGTGAAGACTGGAAATGGACCTTTAACAGTGGCAGGCCTAACAAAGCTTATTCACCAGTTTGAGGAAAAAGAATCGCTCGAGGATTGTGTAAAGTCCGGACAACCACATCTAAGGCAGACACGTTCGGCGCTCGTTACAGCCGAAATGGAAACATTAGCATCAGAATCCGCTGCAGGGACTAGCAGTGCACTGGAAGCTGTCAGAAGGTTGGGCCTACCACCATCCTCAATACGCAACATTCTTCATGGAGTTCATAATCAGTGTCCATACAGATTACAGTCTTGCTATGAACTTTTACTGTCGGATACCGTAGAGAGAGAAGCATTTGCGAGGTGGGCTCTATCCAAAATTGAACAAAATTACTCTTGGGTCTTTAACACCTTGTGGACAGATGAAGCTCATTTTTCGATCCAAGGCGACGTTAATACCCATAACTGTATCAGCTGGTCGACGTCAAATCCACGAGTGTACACAGAGAAACCACTGCATTCCCCCAAAGTCTCAGTGTGGTGAGGGTTCACTGGTTCCTTCATCATAGACCTCTCTTTTTTGAAACACAGTGTCCAGTAAAAGGGTGACTGTAAATGCTCAAAGTTATTTAATGCTTCTGCGGGCGAAAAGGTTGTTCATTGTTTGCTAGAAAAGATGCGCTTTTCTACTGTTACTTTTATGCAAGATGGAGTAACAAGTCACACTGCTAATCCAGTCAAGGAATTCTTGATACAAACGTTCGAGGAAGAAAGAATCATTAACAAACGTAGCAAGTTTCCATGGCCTCCAGATCTAACACCAGCAGATTTTTGGCTGTGGGGATATTTAAGATCCCTGGTGTATCAATCTAGTCCATCCAATCTATCTGAATTGAAAGATGAGATCTGCCTAGAGCTGTCATGTATAAAGCTGGATATTTTGCACTCTGTCGTTGCTGGATTTATGACACTCCTGCAATGTGTAGATGTCCCCTGTGATAGTGGACATGTGGAACACATACTGCTATAATAAAAGATTTGGTAACATTATTTTTGTTATTTGCGTGTCTTTTCTTTCACTTATGTATGAAACGCCTCCTATCGACTCCTATCTGCTAAACCTGCAAACCGTGTCTAACTTTCTTTAATTTTCCAGATTTTATAAATTTTTAAAGTTCTTACGGACTTTTTGCCCACCCAGAATATTAACTGGGTTTTCAGTATATATTTTTTAAAAAAACATTTAAGTACGTAATTAATACATCATTAAATGTAATAGTTAGAGCTGTAAATAAAATAAAATCCAGAATGTGATAAAATATTCTACCAGATTTGCCAGGAAAACAATGAAGATTTATTTATGTTACTTTTACAAATAAAAACTCGATGGCTGTGAAAGATAAATGTTTGTCTCTTTTGTATCATTATTGGATAGCTCAACATATTCTTTAAAGTATTAGCGTGACAAACTTCTGGTAACAGTGTAAAAATAACAAAAAAATGTTTTTCATTTAAAAGATATTTTAATGAGATTTAATGAAATAATTTTGAAATTTTCAGGAGCTAGTAAAACTCTTATCAATAGCAAAAATTTAGTACCATTCTTTATCAGCAGACTTTTGATCTTCTACGTTTAATGTTTAGAAAAGTCAACTTCTTCTATTTCCCGAATTTTTCTCTATTAAATATGATGCAACTACAGAGGAGGTTGAAAAATTCAGCACGCGTTACGAAACTCAAACTGAATGTGGAAACATCATTGGAGGGATATTTTGAAGGTATTTGACTGAATAAAAATTATTTTTACTGCTAGTATTGAGGAGATTTACCCAATTTTCCAAGAACTATTAAAATTTATATATTATGGAGAGAGTAAATATATAAATTCGATAGTAGTGAATATGGAAGCCAATGGCTAAGTAAAAAAAGATCTGCCTAATACCAAATGTGTGGAAAATGATATTAATTTATACCTTTCGCTACATTATACCTTACAGAATCAGATTTCTTTGCTGTTATCCAGTGAATAGAGAAAGAGAGAAGCATTAAAGTCGAGAAGCCACCTGAATATTTCTGAAAGAGGAGACATTAGTTTATTCCGAAAATATAATCAAATATAAAATATTATGTTTCACAGCTTCAAAACCACCAATCTCATTAATAATTAATAAGTATTTCATTACTAATTAATAAGAGTGAGTTCTGTAGAATGTATTGTTTTTATAATTATTTTTTTTTCTTCAAAGAAAAGGTAAAGCACTATATAGAAGACACTCCATCGATGAATGTTTCCATGTAAAAAAAATCAAATTGTTTGTATATTTTAACATAGTTAAAGTGAAAATAAAAAGATAATTTTATCAATATATTTTTACTAATCTTCTCAAAATTTACTAGTACTTCGCAGCTACACTAAATTTAGCTTTTGCAGAACTGGTAGGTGGTAAGAAAATTTTGCTACCAACAAGAACCAAAAGTGGCACATTGGATAAAAAAAATTGAGGTCTAAAAGTCTAAACTAACAGCCCCCAATGAATTACCGCTTCTTTTCTTTTCTACCTTATATGGAACTAAAATGAATTATTTCGGCCTTAAAGAAATTATTCGAAAATGTTTCGAAAGAAAGAGAGTCTGTATGTTACCTTCCTCTCAGTTCACAACTTAAGGCTATCAAATCTTATATATTTTTAAATGAAATTAAACTTATTAATAAAAATACTTGCTTAAGAGATAGGAATCTTATTTCAATCATTGGATTAGAAATACTTGGCATTCAGATGTGCAGCTCTCAAGAAACTGTAAATTTTTTTTATCTTATGTGGTTAGTTTAAGATGGACAGATGTTAGTTTAAGTTAAGACTAGGATAGATTTATCTGCTGTCTTAATGAAAAATAATGAAATGAATTTCATGAAAAAAATGTTGGGAAAAATACTAGTTTTTGAAACAAAATCCTAAGTTAATTTATAGTTATAATAATTCAATATAAATCATATGTTTATTTTTATCTTTAGAATATGTATTTTTATGAAAAAATAATAATATTGAAATTAAACTTAAAAACTCTCGGTCTCTGTACGTTAACTATTTTCCTAACATAAATTATCTTCAAGTTATACTTTAAAAAAAAAAATTTGAAATTGGTATTTTTTCACCTTTGCACTATAGCTTAATTTATCATTGTAATCTAATCAAAGTTTTTAAAAACAATTACATATTAAAAATTATACACTGAAAAATATGTCTTATGAAGAACCTTAAGGTACATGATAGTTCTTTTTTCTTTGCATATTTAAATTATAATGATGGGTATGAAATAAGTTTAAAAGCTAAAAAAAATTATTGGATACGATGTTTAAAACTGGCAAATATTTTTTTTATTATTTTAATTCTATTTATTAATTTTTTGGAAACAAAAATATTTTATTTCTCTTCTAGAGACTCAGGATAATTCTGAACAGAGTACATTAACCCGGAAAGGAAAATTTAAGCTATTTAGAGGGAAGAAGTAAATCTTGTGTCGTGATGTTGCACTTCTTTTTATTATTTTCTTCTTTTTTATGTTTTGTTACTCAAAACCTTCTGCTGGGTATTATACTTCACATAAATTTGAGAGTTATGATTCAGAGTTTGCTTGATAAAATCTGCTATTACAGGAAAACATTATATTCAGTGAAACTAATGCTATTTTATTGTGCAATATATTAATATATTATTCTTGTTGAAGTAAAGACTTTCAATGTATAATATTCTCTTACAGAATTATTGTTGAATAAGAATCTTGAAGAAAAATAACTGATGCAGAATCAGCAAAATAACTATTGGAAAATACAATTATATATTTAATATGAATTTATGTAAAAGGTAAATGTTATAAAGTATTTAAATTGATCCATGTCTACATGATTTAGTGTGAAATACAATCAAAATCTTTTCGAAAGAATATACCATTGATTCAAATAATTTACATAATGAAATCTAGTATAACTTAATAGTAAAATATCATTAATAATGACTTCAAATATATACAATCTCTGATTTACTTCTCTTCCTTCTAGAAGTGAAACTTCAACATTTAACTTTTCCAGAGATTATAATTGGGGAAATAAAGTCCTTTATAGAATAAGCTTAGCATTAATTCTCTATTAAATAATAAAATACTGCATATGATTTTAAATAAATTTCGCTAAATGATGGGATCCAAACATAAAATGAGAATAAGATGATTTTATTAATAATTTTTTAAAATAAAATCAAATTTTTTTCGTTCATATTACTTTCGAAACTACTTCCGCAGTAGAAACCTTTATATTCAGCTAATATAAGTTCCCCTTAAATTATCTTATTCATAAGCGATTTCATTTTGAATGTACCAAATTGGTGTTATCAAACTTTGCATTAGAACTTATAAGGATTTCAGGTTATTGTGAGCTAATAAGACCAAAAAGCTAATAAGACCAAAAAAATTGATTCCGTAATGATGAAATCTATTTAAGTTTTTTTTTCTGTTATATCGCTTAGTTGTGAGCTTTAAAGTAGTTTATTACAATAAAAACTACATATCACATAAATTTTTAGCACTCGATTCACCAATATTATAATAAATAATAATGTTTGTAATTACATTTGAGGCTTCCTTTAATTTAGTGCAAGAAACTGCATAAAAAATTTGATTTATTTAAAAAACTAATGATCCTAATATTTATTCAAGGGACATTTTCATATTTATATTAAACAATATTAAATACTAAGTGATGATAACCGGGATCATCAATCAATTAAAACTAACCCTTGAAATTTGGCTAGAAATATAAATACTAACAAACTTGATTGGCAGGAGGATTTAGACGATTGCAAGAAATAAAAAAGAAACATTGAAGTTACCGTGAGTTAAATTGCTCTTTATTGCTGAATTCGAATTAGAATGATTCCCCGCTGCTAACTGTTAGTCATGAAATAATAATTTATTAAAGAGTTCTATTTAAAATTTATATCAACACGCTTCAAAGTTTTGTATTTTTTTTTACTTGAATTATTACCTTTAGTATAATTACACTTGAATTATTCATTAAGAGAACGTATACGTTCATTAAGAGAAGGTGTTTTCTAATTTTATTTCTTTGAAAATTGTAATATTTAATTACACCAAAGTAAAAATTTCCTTTTATCTTTCGAAACGAAGTACTATAAAAGACAAAACAGTAAAAGGAAACCTAATTCAAACTGAGCCAAATTGAAAACTTAGATATGATTTGATTTTTAATTCCAATTTTATGTGACTTATATGTTTGTTTTCTGATGAAAACATTTTTTTTCCTTATCGTTAAAAGCATTTTATGCGGATATTAGTTTCAATTAAGAATTGGTATTTTATTTTGTTTCATGCGTATTTTTCATCTTTTTTTTTATTTATACTTAGAATGCGTCTCTATTAACACTTCAGCCCACCTATTTTGCGAATATTGCATTTTAAAGACTATTATATTTTTACATTTTAAATATAATTTTCATTTTAAATTCTTAACTCTAATTGAAATTAAATTAATATTTTTTTTCAATTTATTTAAACTCAAAACAGCAAGAACAAATGGGTAGGTCTTGGGAATATCTGAATATAATAGACGAAGCATACGCTAAAATTATCTCTTAGAATATAAATCTAATTTCGTTTTATTTTTTAGCCATGTTACCTAAAATACATGTTTTTCTGGAAGCAGGATTTATTATTTCTTTTGATTTATAATCAGTTTATATTTAAAATTTTATTTCCCATGATTATTATTCCCAAATTAAATCCTTGTAAAAGATAAGCGAGAAATATAAACGCTTGAAAAGTAAATATCTCATCGAAAATCCAAATCCTTCTCTTATTCTATGAGCAAAACAATTAAAAATAAAACGTTGAATGGGAGTACACAAACTAGGTTTGCAACCATACTTTATTATTATTTAGATGAAATTAGTGAAACCAGAGTGATTATGTTTTAATAATATGCAAGTAATGCTTGTTACTAACTTGATGATGTAAAAACTCTTTTTGAAACAGAAGCAGTATCTCTCTCGCATTAACTTTCATTATTTACTATAATTATTTGCAACACATTCCTGATAACTCTATTTAAGTTTTATGTATTCTTTTCCAAAAGGAATAAAGCTCCGGGAGGAATGTCTCTTATATTATGTAAATAATATAAGGGCAATACTCTTGCAAAGTAATTGAAATATTAACAATTTTTCTGTGCCTTCTAATGCATAAATGTCTGGCAGCGGAATAATGAGGTATACCAAGTATTAATTAATGAAAATTCTGTAGGACTTACATATGGTCATAGATTTTAGAAAAGAAGATTTTATAAAATCATATTATTGATAAGAAGTACGAAGCTGTTTCATGATAACGAAAACTTTACGTTTGGAGGTTAATTGGAGTTATTAACGACTCACTAGAAGCAACACGGTCCCCTCTTCTAACGTCTACACCGCACCAATGAGAGGAATTTGGGCCTCGATTGATTTAACGTGCATCATCCTAGACTACAAGCAAATCTTTAGCAGTATTGAGGCTCGTACCTACGACTCTACGAAACCCTCCGGCTGCGAGCCCGCGAGCATTACCACACGGCTACCGCCGCCTCACATTTAGAGGAAAAAGCAATAATTTCATTCTCAGACACGGTATGATATGCATTATTTTTCTACATATAATTTGTATAAAAATCAGTGTTGGAAATTGGCTTTAAAACTTATAAGTCGTGCCAAATGGCATCATGAATTTTATAGTTTTCTTGCTAAAAACGGGTAAACATAAAACATGACAAGCCAGAAATTCATCACTGATGAGTTAAATTTCACTCAATGGTTCACTCTATATTTCAATATCTGAATCCAACAATTCTGCCTCGGATTTTACGTTAAATGACAATATATATCTTAATCTTTCTATAGCGATATTGATTGAAGAAAAACATTCATAAAGATTAACTTCCATAGCTAGCAAAAGGTTTCTTCACAACAGATAAAATCTCATCCGGTAATGAACTCACTTATTACTCTTTCTGTAAATCTGTCAGTCTTACAAAAGCTTTGTAATTATCTACTTTGTTACAAAGTGACCACAGATTGAGATTTTTTAGTAACAGCTACATATTTCTCTTGCACTTTAAAACTAGTAACCTTGTTTACAAAAAAGCCTTTCAATATATATTTTTAGAATTTCTTATAACTTAAAAAATTATAAAACCAATAATTTCTTCACAATAACAACTGTGAATTCCATGATAAAGAATAAAGTCTTGAAAAAGATGAAAAATAAAAGTACATAACAATTAAATGGTTCAGAGAAACATAATTCACGATAATATATATATATATATCTGGTACTGAAACTTATAAAGCATGTATTTTGTCCAAATGAAATTTTAATTGGAAATATTTATTATTGAATATAAGAGAAAAATTTTTAATCTTTTTTAATTGGAAAATTTTTTTACCAAAATGAATGAATGGATATTTCCTTGTAAAATAGGAAAAGAGGGATCACAATTTTTTAATAATTAAAAAGAACTATTTTTTGACATAAATGCATATATAAAAATCCAATCGTAGATAAACTAAGAAACATTCAATGGCAATATCCAAAACAATGATGATTTTGATATATTTTGCTCAATATATATAAATTATCTGGAAATCTTAATAATCTGATGTAAAAACAGTCCCAAATCTTATTCCCTTGCTAGCTCTTTTAAGAGATTTTGGATAGAAGAAGAATGAATTGGTGGAAATGCAATTAATATAAAAATGAGAAAGGAATGAAAAAAAAAGTTCAAATGATAAAGAAAAAATTCAAAGAAATTTTTACAGATCACGCCATAATCGTTCCACACTTTTGTCTAAAATTGAAAAATAGGAATAATTAGAAAAACTAACGATAGCTTTTAAGCAAAATGAGAAAACTAGTTTTTAACTATTTGAGTATGATTTATATTTTAACTATAGTTTTGTTTGATAAAACACCCTAATTAGTTCTAGGTATTTCCATGAAAATTCAAGTTTTTATTATTCAATTTAAAATATTGGGTAGTTATCCCTTTCATATTAGAAGATATATGTAAAAGTGTCACATATTTGAAATTTTCTGCAATTTTCATCATAGCTAAAAGAAATTGCTGTTACTATTTACAGCTCATTACAAATAATTTACTGTGTGTGAGTTAATGTATTAATTATTTATTATACTGATTGTAAAAATTAAGTATACTAATTAGACGTTTCGACGAAGATTTGACGTTTTTGCAGAGTTGCAACATTCATGATAGTTAAGTTATTAATTATAAAAATATTTCGATAATACCATCTGGGGACATTTTATTTGATTACTTCATACAGACGATTGCAAAATGATTAAGACTTTTCAATTATAGTATTTCAACATTTTTTCCAAATAATTGTTGCTAAGGGAAATATATATATTAAATATAAATCAGGGCACTTGTTGTGCCCAGAAAATTATGTCTAATTTCTATATAACTTGACTTTGTATTAAACTATTATGCTTATGTAACTCTATAACTATGTAAACTATTTTGCTGAATAAAACTTTTTTGAAATTTGTAGCTTTAATTATTGTAGCTTATTATTAACGTAACTTTAATTATTTTTTTATTTAATGAAAAATATTTTCTAAGTTAATGTCGTTAGTTCAAATATAAAACATTTCGTTGATGATGTTTCCCGTTATCGAATAGCGCACGATAGATCGATCTATATTAATTTCTTGATTCAGGTTTCAATAGTTACCGAGAATAATTATTATGACGAGAGAAATTCAATACAAACACACACACACATGCATATATATATATATATATATATATATATATAGAATTTTCCAGCTAATTGTAACTTTATTAATTGCATTTTCAAAGATATTGTAAAATTAGTTCCTCATTTGCTCGATAGATGGCTCCCCGAATAAGCATCATGTAATAGCTCACGCAGAGCCCCCTATTCCTAAAGACCAAGTGCACCAAGAAGGAGTCGTCAAAATGAAACAAAATTTTAGATACGAAATGATTACTTTGATACGAGGGTTATTCAGAAAGTAAAGAACGTTCCCGTCTGACGTCGCTAGGTTTGCTCCGATTATGTATATTTTAGTGTCTGCGTGCTCGGTATCTCAGTTGGCGTCCAACCATCACAACGGGAACATTTCCACACTGCCCGTTTTTTCGATATTCAAATTTAAATTGTGCGCTGCAATTGAAAATCCCGCCAGTTGTGAGGTGCGATCTGTGATACGGTTTTTGATGGCAAAAAACCTAAAACCTATGGAAATTTATCAGCAAGTGTGTGAAGTGTACGGACATAACGTAAAGAATAAAAGTTCAATCCGGAAATGGTGCATTCAGTTTAAAAATGGCCGAACTAACGTTCGCGATGAAGAGAAGAGTGGACGCTCTAGCATTGTGACTGATATATATATTGTAACGAATTTCACTGTTGGGTTCAGGAATTGAATAGACTTTAATCAGGACAGCGATAAAACAGTTCTTTATTATCAGCCCAATGAAGAATACAATGTTCAGAAAGGCATAAGAACAGCCGAAGTCACAGTAATACAACACAACAGTAACACAACGCAATGTACTGATCTAGCGGGGAATAGATCAAATTCAAAGCCGTAGGCTTTCGTACTCTCTTCGGCATAAATCACAACGGAATCACCCGTAAAGTAACAGAGGCTGCGGGCGCGTCTGAGCTTCAAGAAATCTGAATAACAACCCATGTTTACATTTCAGTATGCCTTATATAGACACGGCGAAAGTGGTAGAACATTCCAGAAAATAGGAGAACCGCCAGGAACCGGAAGTCGTCAAATATCGCCAATATCGCCAAATTTGAGGACAAAATAAGTTGCCAAAACTGTTGCCAACTAAACGATATATCGCCAACTTTGCGAGATACCCAAAGAGCCCCATGTTATTTACAAGGTCCCATAGCAATTGATCTAATTCACATGTTTACATGCAATAAACATTAATCCTGCACTATTTTTCAAGCAGAATAGTAATTTTGACATAATTTAACATTATAAACACATTTTAAATACTAAAATCGTAACAATATATATATATATATATATATATATATATATATATATATGTGTGTGTGTGTGTGTGTGTGTGTATGTGTACAAGATGAAGCAAAAAAATCTGGACAAACAATTTTAACATAATTAAAAACAAATTAAATTGCACAATATATTAAATAATATTAAGAGTAGACTAATACTAATAAATAAATTTAATTTGTTTCAAATTTGCCACTTTTTGCAACGATGCGGATGCGCAAACGCTTAGCGAAGTTTTCAAAAATGGACCGCAAACCTACCTTTATTCTGTCTCATTGATTAAGAAAGTCCAAACTTATGTTGGCTTAGTGCAAGCCCTAGAAACTAAAAATAGTCCTTACAAAGTAATCTATCAGATTGAGATCTAGTGTGTAGGATGGCCATTTTGAAGATGGTATGTCAGAAAAATACACCTTCCACCACTCTTTTGTCTTTTTGGCTTTGTGACCAGGAGCGGAGTCTTGTTAAAACGTTCAGTTTACATTGCCGAATACTTTTTTTCGTCGTGGATTTCTATAGGGCATCGTTTACAGGAGGAAAGTTTTGAACATTGATGACCTAAAATCCAGGTTTACAACCACAATTGCCTGTGTGGTTGCCTACATGCTTGCCGGTACCTGGCGTGAAACTGACTATTGTCTTGATATTCTTCGACAAAGGGGGCATATATATATATATATATATATATATATATATCACCTTTTAAAATTTTAAGTATAATTTCATGATTGATTAAAGCATTTTTGAAAGAAAATTTTTTTTTGAAAGAAATGAATAGAAATGCTGTATCATAAAATACTTGTGAAAGCAATTGATATTCTTAACATAACAGAATCCATTTATAAACATATTTATCTAAAAAGTCTTTTGCCATGAAATTGGAAATATTTACTAAGTAAAAATTCATTTACGCTAGAAGAATTACCGCAGTAAAAATATTATTGGTTGCTATCTAATCATGTTAGTGAAATTAATCTATACATTCGTGAAGATTATTATAAAGTTAAAATTTTAATTCTATTACATAGTCATCATAAATCTATTATATAGTTATCATATATTTCTTTACAAAAATCGTTAAAGATCTATCCCGCTTAATTAGTAGGTAACATTCTTGTAATTTATATAATTATTATACTTTTAATTTAAAATTATATCGATTTTAAAATGATTATATTACTTTTAATCAAACAATTCAAAGTGCTTATTTATAAATTTCTAAACAATTGATAAGGGATTTTAAAAGTTAAAGTCTCAAAGAATAATGCAAAGAAGAAAAAACGATAGAAATAAATAATTCAAAAGAATATCTCAAAGAATAACTCTAATAAGCTCTCTAAGCTAAGCTTTCTTGTGGTTGATAATACGTCCCATTCATTACAATTCATAAAATTAAAATTTTTTTATTCATTTTGATAATGAGTTTTCTGATCTTAAGAACAATAACGTGTATCTAGAATAGTTTTTCTATTCTAAGTTTTAAATCAAGAGTTCATAAAAGGATAGCTTTTAGTATTTCTGACTATTACCTTAGTTTTTTTAATGAATCAATTAAAATTAATGAAGTAATTTTAATTGTTTCATTAAAACTAAGTAATTTTAAAGGATTCTGAGCACATTACATGGCTGATTTTAATCATTTCGTAAGAATTTATTAAACTTGTCTTCTATTTATAAAATTTTATGTTTATATTCCTAACTGTAATGAGTTAAAATAAAATAATTATTTTTCTGAAAATAATAAATGTAAACTGAGGTTTCCTTTTATTAGGATGATCAGAAAATTTTTTAATAGTCTCTCCCTAGAAATTTCGGAATATGTTCATAAGAGATTAAAATTTAATTTGTTGCTTGAAAAATAATATATAATAAAAAAAAAAAGAGAAACATTATGTTTAATATTTCTATTAAGATCTCAAAAAGGTTGAAACGTATTACAAATAAAGCCTTAAGCCTTGAATTAAGTATTGGGGAGGTCCAAAAATATATTTCTTTTAAAAACATCTATTTAAGCTTTCTTGTATATTTTCAGACTTGACGAAGTGTAAAAACTCTTTGAGTTGAAATCTCTTATAAGTTTCAAATTTAGAAAAAAAAAGCTTATACTTTAATTATAAATGCACATATGTGGTAGCTGCACTAAATATGCGAAATATATTTGAAGCTTTATGTTGAATTATTTTTAATATCTGGAAAGGAACAATTTTCTTGTTATTGATTTGAAGAGACATGATCTAGTTTTCTTTTAATACGTTTAATTTGAAGAACAAAACAGAGAATGAAACATTTAGAAGTTGCGTATTTTCAATATTGTAAAGTAACTTGGTGGTTGAAACCTAAGGAATAAGTCTAAAGTAAAAACCCATAAATCCTTTTAACAAGTTGTTTTAAAAATAGTATAGTTACACAGTGCTGGAAAAGACCGAAGTGACTCGAAACTCAAGGGCCTTCCAAGACGTTGATACCATTTGGATAACCAATCAATTATTTATTCAACTGAGAAGAATGAAATTAAATTTGAAAGTGTTCTTAAAATAGTGAAATGGGATGGATATATTCACTTATAACACTTAATTTTGTTAAAAATTCTTTTATTATAAATTGAATACTATTTCTTGTATTGAATGCATCCTGTTTTGAATACATTTCAAAATTAGAAAAAAAAAATTTCAATTTCATTTTCAAAAATTTTCAATAACATAATTTTTTCTTATATGAAGTTACGTTTATTTTAATTCTAAATATTTAAAAAAAAATAATAATAGCTGAAACAAATGCATTTTATGTAATGTGCTTCGGTTATAAAGAAAAAACGCTTTTATGATTGATTCGTGAAATATTGATAAACTATTTAAGTTTATTTCCAATCATTGCAATTAGTCAGTAGTACGTATAATAAAAATGTGCATAAATTTCATCAAGGTATATATATATACTAGACAAAATTTATTTAGTTGTGTTTATTTAAGCGTAATAAAAAATAGCATTGCTTTTTCTAAGATACACCCAAATAGGAAATTGATATTAAAAAAAAATATTATACAGAAAATTTACATTTAGATAACAATGTCAACAATTAATACAACTATATATAAATATTTCATTTAGCCACATTATACATTTCTTTATTTTATCGTCTTTCACATTTTCTGCATTAAAACGGTAGATAAAAGTACTTTCTATAAGTTTCGCTTAGTGAAATACAGAGATTTCCATTAAGAAAAAAAATGACTTAAAAGTATCACAGGTTATTATTAAATTCAAATTCAATGTAAGAAAATCAAAAGAAAATTAATTTATTTTCTGAAATGCCTTCATTTTCAATTTATACTTTCACATTGATAATAATAAAAACTCTTGTATATCTGATCTTATCCTAAATTTTTAATTCACTGATTGTGAAAGAAATGGTAATTTGTATACATACTTTACCAAATTGACTTTGAAAGGTTGCTGAAAGAACATATATCGTCATATCTTCTTCCCTAAAATAATTTAGAAGCTAATCATTCACACTGAGAAATTCTAGATCATATATAAAGAAGAGCTATTTATTGCAAATGCAAAATTAAAAAATACTTGAGTTTTGTCTTCCTACGGATTGCAATCCACTTTAACTTAAAATTCATCTATTCTATTTTTTATTTTTTATTTTCCTTTTTCTCCTTTAACGAAAGAGAAAAAAAATCAACATTCCGTAAGCTCTATAGGGCTTTTAGAGTTTTTGATTGTTATTGATTTTGTCAAAGTCGTATTTTTCTTGTATCTTAAAAGATTGTATTTTATTCAGTCTCTTTTAAATAAAAACTGACAATATACACTGTTCTAGGATCGGCATTTTACGTTTGGTAAAACGTTTCATTAAAACTTTCGATCTATTTTTATAACATACATTATATTTCAATTAATACTAATAGAAATTTCCTAATTTATGAATGTTCAAAATTTTTAGGTTTCCTTGTTTGGAACACTGAATACTAAAAAGTGTGTCAGATAAATTACCTTCATTTTAGGGTATTGTTTATAACAGCAAATAACTTTTGTTTAAGCGTTGAAAAAGGATTTCATATACGAATCTTTTTTTTCATAGAACCTTTTAATTCTAATAATAATTCTTATATCAATACATATACATATTTGCTCTTCCCATGTTTCTGATATTACGCCATCTGATATTTATTTCACAAATCTTTGTAAAAATATGCATTTTTAATAGTTATAGTTCAATAAAGAGTAGAAAATGCCTCAGTAATAGCAATATATCTGAACTTCTGCATAACAATTGACCAGCTCTTCTTAATTTTGAATTGTACACTTCAAAATGATTGCACACTTCTTGTAATGATTGTACACTTCTTAATTTTGAAGTTAGGTATCGGTAAACGGTTTTTTTTTCCAGAACTTTAAACTATTGCTTCTTTCATGGCATAATTAGTTATAAAATTATTTCGTTTTGATATGCAATTGTCATTGCTCTCACATTTATTTTAATATCTTACGAGAGTCACTCCCTGATGGTATCATTATAGTATGCTATGAATAGCTGCATGTAATCAAAGCAAAAAAAGTAAATGATATTGATTAACGAATTTATAAGAAATGTAGAATATCAAAATGCATTACCTTTAATAAAAGCTTTCTTTTGGGATACATTAAATATAATATCTTGAATTTTATTGAAATCGTAATTTTCTTATTCAGCATTAAATTACATTCATGCTTTTATGCATTTTCTTCTTGTTATATATTTGAATTAAGGTTTCCTTCGTCATTGAAATACTTACCTATAGAAAATACTGAAATTGTTGGTTTAGTTTTAATCTTCTGTATTATGTTCAGTGAGTAGTGGAAAATCACGGAATAATGTTTTTTATGTGTATGTGTGGCATCCTGACATTGTCAGTTCTAAATGTTCCTCTTCTATAGAAAAAAAAAACACATCAAAGAATATTATCCTGGAATCGAACAGCAAAATTGTAATAGATTCTTAGATTTCTTCACTTATATCTCACTTTATCAGTACTAGAATGCAATGCACTTCGTATCATTTGCATAACTCTGTGAAATGCGCCTGCCTTGCAATTTGCATTTTTTTCTGAGTTTGCATTCAAGATGATTCAGTTGTATTATCGCTTTGTGTATCTTCCTTTTGTTTTGGTATAATTTTATGAGCTAATTTTTTTCAGAAGAAATATGAAGATTCTGAATTATTTTTTGTTCAAATTATTTAGAATAATAATTAATTGTTAGCTTTGTACAAGTCAATACAGACGTTATTCAACTTTCAATCAGTACTACAAATGTTTTAATTGAGGCTATGAAAGCAAAACATGAAAAAATTTTATACAAAATTTAATTTTTTTCTTAAAGTTCATTCCTTATGGAAAAAAAATCTAAATTATCTTTTCATGTTTTTTTTTATAATTTTTATTTATTTACATATTAATAATTAACTCATAATTAAATTATTTGTCATTAACAATAAGAGTTTATTATATTAGTTATGAAAATTATTACAATACTATTAAAGAGAAAAGTTTTTCTTTACTTTATTGTGAATAGAATTAAAAATTACTACTTTTAGTTAAGAAAAAAAAGTAGAGGTACGATAAGAACTTTAAATTCTTGGATTTATATTTTAATCAAAGAGCCCGATTTTACAAACAAACAAAATAATCAATACTTCATTATACAGAGTATTTCAAATATCAGCTAGTTAAAGAGAGGGACATGTTTTAATTTCTTAATTATTAAAAAAAAATGTTCACTTAAACAAGGAAATGAAGAAAAAAACTAATCAATAAACGTACTATTTTTACAATTAGGAGCTTGAGAAAGCTAAATCTAGTATCTACTTCATGCCAAATGAATTGAATTCTAATAAATGTGACTTAAATTCAAGAACCTTACTCAAGAATCTACGGATTTGAAATTATTTTACAATTAAGATTTCAATAATGCAATAATATTATGAGATTCAGTGAAAGTATGAAACACATAAACACTAATACTTATTTTTAAATTTGTGTCAAAGTCTATATAATGTGTATCTACGTAAATGTTGTCTTTCTGTATAAGGTACAAAACTTGGAGAAACAAAACTTTTGAAAGAAAAACACAAAACGAATTTTAGTGCCTGAGACTATTTAATATTTCATGTGTAATGAAACGGGGTATAGTAATTTCAGAAAGAGGCATGTATGTTTTTATAAAAATAAGTTTTTAAAAGACATAAATAAGAATTAAAAAACAATTACCTAGATTGAAACCTGAAATAAAAATCAGGTAAGATACATAGAATGGATTAACTATCCATTGAATTTAAACTTACGTTAAATTAAAATTCCCGTTAGAGCACATATATATTGTGTTTATGATCTTCAGAATTTTATTTCAATAACTATAATTATTTTCTCTTACCTTGAGACCTCACTTAAGTTTTATTCATTAATCGCACCTAATATTTGAATTGGAATATTTGTAAAATAACATCATAATGCTTTTAAATGTATAACCTAATAATTGATAGACGGAATTTTACTTACTTATTTGAATTACTGTATTTTGAGCTCTCTTCGTATTTAATATTACTGCACACTACTATAGATAATAAGGATGATAGTTAACAGTCTTTGTCATGATGATTCATTTCCTTAGAATACATGTTTTAAATGTAGAAAAAAGACTATTTGAAGGTATTCTTGTGACTCTAACATCCTTCATGCATTATTTCATTTATTTCGAGACCAAATTTTCAATAGAAAATATCACGATAAGTGTTGAAGTTTCAGACATTAAATTAAAACGCATTTCAAATTAAATTGTTAAGCATTAAACCAACAAAGTGAATGAAATTAGGAAATAATGTTACGTTATTTAGAATTCTGATATTGAAAATATCAGAATATGAAATATACTTCATGTTGAGAAGAATAAATATGAAGTACCATATAACTCCTTAATTTAATTTGTCAGTACTTTAGTCTTATTAATATTTTATTATAACAATAAGGGTAATTTCTAGCAGTTAATAATAAAAAAAATTTAAATAAATTAATCCAGACATTAATCAAGAATTTCTAACAATCAGAATACGAGGATATCTGGAATGCTACTTAAAAAGCAAGAAAAAAATCTATAACCATGTTCAAGACAGCCAGCAGAATACTATCCAATCTAACAAAGTTCCATAATATATTCAAGACGTGATACTCTTAAAATTACACAGTAATTTAAATTATTGTTTGATTAAAAAACGATATGCTTGAACAAAATCGTTTAAAGGATGAAACTCATCCTTTATAATGTGTAGTGATATGAAGCTTACTTCCCTTCAACTGTCCTTAAGGACTTTTCTTGGACATTACATAATCCAAACAACTCAACTTTCCATTATGCAAAACGAATTCATATATAAATTGAGGTGTAATGAGAAAGGTTAAAAGAGACGGAAAGATGGGAGTTTGATAGAAGGCCGGAGGAAAGTCGTAGCAGACTGGAGATTATACTATTAATGAGGTTGATATAATCGTAACATCCCTCTACCTGTAATAGAAGTCAGTT
Organism: Nephila pilipes; assembly: GCA_019974015.1. Taxonomy (NCBI): domain Eukaryota; kingdom Metazoa; phylum Arthropoda; class Arachnida; order Araneae; family Nephilidae; genus Nephila; species Nephila pilipes. Next base: position 38,111 of record BMAW01028555.1, on the reverse strand, counting down.
AAGTAAAACTTTTTAATATCCTTTTGTTGAGTAAGTGTGGGGTTTCTTAATATTCTTTTGTGGGTAAGTGTTGGGGTTCAACAAACGTAGTAGATGTAGTGAATGCTGATGGTTTTACTGATTATCGAGTTAAAGTTTTATTCGTCTATTTATCTGATATTTAACCGAACTTTAATTATTAGGGATATTTATTAGTAATGGAATAGATGGATCTAAATTATAAAAGAGGGGTGAAGCATTCGCCAAAATAAAGCACATAAAAGTACATTAAAAGTATAAAATAAATTATGTAACCCTTCCGAGTATAAACATTTTCTTCGGAAATACCTTGTATGGTTTTAGAGTATTAGTATCAAAAAATGAAGTGTGATTTGATTCAGTAGGGATCCAAAGAAATATGTGAAGCTTGAGGACCTATATGATGAAAAGGCGACCACCTAGTAAAGATACAACAGAAGTTCTGAAACCGTGACTGAGAAACGAGCTGAGGAACAGGAGAGAGAGCCGTTCACCTAGTCACTGAGATTCTAGCAGTTGGAAGGCTCTATCAAGTTGCTCCTTGCTGCATTTGAATTTTTCGCGGTTGGCATGTATATTTGGCTTCCAAAGCCTCTTTAAATTATTATTATTTGCTTTATGTAACGTGAACATTTTTTTTTCAATAAATAGCATTACTTTGGATCGTAATCATCTCTATATCCAGAACATACCTTCAGTCGGATGAACCCATTTTTACTGATTCAATACTATTGAGTTCTTTCAATTTATTTAGAGCCCTATTAGAGATACGCAGTGGGTGACAATATACAAAATTGTCAACCATTCTTATTAATAATGAATTATTTTATTTTATCTTAACTTCCACAAAAAACATGTCGAGTAAATACACTAGTGTAAAACGAAACTACAACGTCAAGAAGAAATTAGAGGAATGAAATGTTGGCAAAGTATTAGTCTATAGGTAAAATATTTATAAGATTTATGTTTCAAGGTTACAATAAAGTATATTTCTGTTTTAAATGTTAAATGATAGTACATTCATAATCACTGTTGTCGCTATAAGTTTGAATAGAAACATGCCAAAGTGAATGAATTGGGTTGTACAGGTGTAGTATATCAATTTCTGTGAGGGCGTTCCCTTCTTGTTCCATTTGGTAGGTAAAATCAGCAACGGTCCTTGTTAGTTATTTATGATGCTAAATTTGTTGTACAATAATATTTCATGCATTCTCAAAGGGAAAAAGATTTAGTGATCTCGCAGACTAAAACAACATGTCGTCACTCTGTTAAACACGTTGATGATTGAAGCGGTATGGGAACCAACGTTAACCAATGTTTGATATTGTCTCCTGGTATAGTGATAAAGAATGGTAGTACAACCGGTTCATTCACAAGTCTGTCATGCAAATCTTCTGTCACGTTACTTGGATAAAGACAAAAGTTTTCCTTCCGTTATAGGAAATTGCTCCTTAGGTCACAACTGATGATGTAAGAACATTATGTCTATGCCTTAGACAACTTGGTTCCAATCTCTACCTGGCTTCCTTCTAACCACTAAAAGGTCCTCACTGACACTTCTTCTCAATATCTATAGAAAATTCCATCTCAACACCACTGAAATACAGAGGGTAGTGATTTTGAATTTGTAACATGAATGTTGCAGGGCTTCTGACTCGCAGTTGTACTATAAGTAATAGATTTATGTCATTCGCCATATCGCAATATCACAAACAAAATCCAATACCTGTTACCTCTATTACACAGCCTCGCTCAAACTCAGTTATTTGTGAATAAGGCCTTCTTCGTCTCCGTAATGGCATTTTTGATACAAATCTAATTCACAATGCCCACATTTCGGAAGACAAATAATGCTCACGAAGTTTATATCACTTAATTAAAATAAACGTGATTGGCCTGATCATATTGGCATTATTGGATTTTCTCTTACTTGTCTGGAGGGAAATATGAAGTGATGTTTTCTTTCAGCTGCACAAATGCATCCCATATTTCTTTCATGACCACAACTTCTTCCTATTCCTCCGTTAGTGAATTTTGAAGGTGAATCTTAATTAAAGAGATACATCTCCATTATTCCACAAGACAGTCTTCAATGAAAACCAGCCTATCCCTCAATAGGATTATAACGGTAAAACATGTGTTAGATATTATGAGATAGCTTCAATTTTCATTTACATCCTATGTAAGTTCTTCGAAGGAAACTTAACATTATACAGAAGGAAAACAATCCACTGAATTATTTTGTAAAATGTTATGCATGCTCCGTCATGCCGTGAATTTGTAATAATTCCCAGGTTTTGCTTTGTTCAAAAGCAAACTACAGGATGAGCTATTTTCATATTGTTATATTATTTGAAGTAGATGGTATTGGTTAAATACTCAAACGAAATATTAAACAATATTCACAACAAATTCAGTACTTAAAGTTTAAAACATTTACACTTATTTTTTATTATCAAAGAATTAAGTAAGACATTAGACGAATTGCCAAGAAGCATAACATTTTTAAAACAAACTTTAAAGTTTATAGAAATATTGTACCATCAACAGAGACGAAAGTAAATGAATTCAATAATTTCATTAAGATTTATCCCATTTTTTTTATTTCTAATGCAGTTGCGTATGCAGAACACGAAAATTTAGTTTCATATACTTTACATTAATATGAACACAAGAAATTCAAGACTATTATCAATTCTAACAAAATTCCAAAATACGAAAAAGCTCAGAAATAATACATTTCCGCTTGATTATACATTAACTTTAAAACTCTTTAGGTAAATTAATTGCTTCCAATTAAAATTAAAATGTTTCGTATTCTATGATGCATGTGAATAAAACGGATAATTGACGAAAAGGGTTGTGATTGGAGAAATTCCTAAGAAATTTTTATTTTCAGCCAATAAAAATTATTCAAATCAAATTTTTATAGTTTGGTAAGGATTTTAAAAAAGTAGAATATTTGTCCCATTTCCGCTTAAATAACATTTAAAGATTTAAATATTTGTTCTGTATTAGGGTTTTGACTAAGAGAAATATGTACAGAAATTTTGAAAAAATACTTACAATATTCAATATCTATTGTAGATATCATTCGAAAGGTAGCTCTACACTATTGTCATTATCATCTACTATTTCCAAGAACCCTTTTAGGAAAAAGACCACTTAAACTGCTTTATATTTTATACAAATTATCTATACCAATAGTACTCGAATTTTGAACAATTACACAATGTGTAAGAGTTCATAAATCATAGAATAATTATACTAAGCGTATAATTATTTAATTGTTTCAAATTACATAAAATGATATTCAATCTTAGTAAAAATATTTTAATTATTTATTTGAAATGAAAACCAAATTGAGTTCATTAAATGCCCAATGATTTACTAAGCTACACGTACCTGTGTAGCTAAGTAAATCATTGGTTATAGAATGGTATGATTATCACAACTGGTTATGTGATAATCCTTTAACTACCTCCATTATTGTTGGATAATTTTTCAATGGCTTCATTGTTGTTTTTACAATTAGTTATATTTTTATTGAAACTTCATATTTTAGAAAACTTTTCATATATCTATGCAAAATAGAAACTTATTGATAGAAAAATTCAGAAATATATATGTTATGACATGGATGCTATTTTACTTTTTAAATTTAAATAATATGAAAAATTAATATAACTACCATGAAGCCTTCTATTTCAAATGCAGTGCCTTTCGCTTCTGTAAACAAATTATAGTCATAGCCTTCTTTCGCATTAGAGATTTTTTTCGTTTCGCCGGAAAAATGATAAGTGTACTAATTAATTGCGGTGAAATTTCCTATTAAACTTGGGACAACTACTACTGAAGATTATAATTAATTCAAAGAAGTGTATGACAATGAATGTTAATCTCGTGCACGTTATTTTGAGTAGTTTAAGCGTTTTCAAGATGACCGAGTGGACGTTGAAGATGATTCCCACCTGTGCCACACATGTAACAAAAATGGATGACAATATCGAAAAAATTGTAGTCTGATTGGATCTGACCGTTGGTTAAGTGTTCGTACGATTTCTGAAACTACAAAAATTGACAAAGAATACTTAAAGCAAATTGAGCCAAACATTTTCACGTTTAAACAACACGAAGCTCGTAAAAATATTTTTACTGGTGCTTTGAATGCTATTGAAAATGATCCAAACTTATTGGAAAAAATAATAATTAGTGACGAATCGTGGATTTTTGCTTATGATCCTGTATAGAAGTTCGAATCCAATAATTAAAAGAGTCCATCTGCACCAAGAGTAAAAAGAATAAATAAATAAATTAAAAGCTCGAATGAGCAAATCAAAATTCAAAGCAATTATGATTGGGTTTTTTTCAGTATTCATGGAATTGTGTACCTTTATTGGGTTCCAAAAAATAATTTTATTAATCAGCATTAGTACCTTCACATTCTTGCTGAACACGGTGAGAAAAGGAAAAAGTGACCCGAATTGTGGAAGAACAAATCATTCCGCATTGTCTTACAAGAAGTTTCAATCCGAGTATAGCTAAGTAAATCATCGGCTAAGTAAATGCCAGCGTTAGTCTATCCATTTTATTCACCAGATTTTGCTCCATGTGGGTTCTACCTGTTTCCTAAGGTAAAATCTGTACTAAAAAGAACAATATTTTGGTCCAATGAAGCTGTGAAAGGGAATGCGCCACGCTTTTTGAACGACCTGGCAGAAAAAGACTTCCAATACTGTTTCGTGAAAATGTGAGATTCGCATAGAGTGTTGTAGGAATAGAGGAGGGGTGTATAATGAAGGTGATTATAAGTAAATATATGTATCAAAATAAAATGCTTACAGCGTTAATATCTTTATTTAATTGCCAAGCCTTGTATATAATGATTGTATGAAAGAAATTTCATTTAATTAATTACATTCGCTATTCTATGTTTATAAATTTCAAAGTGGAAACGGACGCAGTATTTTTTCAGCACAATTATGATATTAGTTATTCTAATGAATTTATTAAAAAAGAAGTTGGCTCATTAGCATAAAATTAATATAAACAAAATTATTAAAAGTAATATGATGCCTTCCAAAGGAGAATAATATTAATAAACATACATGGCATAATTGTTAATAGTAAGAAAAGAAATGTAAGCCAATTAAGAATACACAAGTACTCTTTTCATCTAAATTTGTTGATATTCCTCCGAAATCTGATTTATATTAAGCGTGGTGAGAACAACTTAAAAATCACTTAGAAATCAAGAAAGTAGTTATATCAAAAAGACACGCATGCTGACACTTTTCGTTTTTTCTTTCGTTGCCGCGTAGCCGGGAAGTGATGTTCGCGGACTTGCTGCCGGCGGTTTTCAATGAGTTGGGGGTTCGAGCCTTGATGACAGTAAAAACCCGCCTAATAGTTGGGGCTGTCGAGCCCTAAAGTTCTTCCATTGACGTGGTGTGGAAGTTAGAAGAGAGGTATCAGCTCAAGTGTCGCCCTCGGGACTTAACCGAGCTTCAGAATTACGAGATCCGTCGGGATAGACCTCGTGTTGCTTCTCAGTTCGACATAAATAAAATAAAACATTTTTTTTTTCTTTTCCAGTAGTAGTATTCTGTCTCGAATAAGTTGTTATCCCTAAAGCACAGAGAAGCAAACAATCCCTATCTTTGCTTTTCGAAATTTATTAATATACTTTTCTGTTATTATTAATGCAATTTTGAGATCTTTGTTGAAGCAATCAGTAAATACTTATCCAACGGTTAGAAGTAAATAAAATAAAAATTTAATTAAATATATATAAATAAAATATTTCATTCACTAATAGACGGCATCAGCTGCAATTTCAACATGTGAAGAGAATTCGTTTCTGATTCAAGCTAAATTAAAGAAACACGAATGCAAACATTTCTCTATAAATTATATCTAAGGCATAAAGAGAAACACTGCAACAAACATTTTTATGACATTAACACATATAATCGAACTTATGTGTTAATTTCTAGGAAACTGAAAGCAATTAATTTTTGATAAGGAAATTGCAGGAAAAAATACAAAAATTAATACTCTATTCAATACAATTATCATCTGATTATTAAAAACTGCTCTATTAAGCAGGTTTAAACAGTCATATGATAATTTTATGTGTTAAGAATATATTTAAATACTGTTTTCAGAACAACTAATTTAATTATGCATAATATCATTTGTATCATAGATTTGGAAATATATATCAGTCTAATGAACAGTATTTTTTTGAGTTTTATACACTGGTGTTCAAAATTAATAGAATTTTTCAATTTGGACAATTATCTCTAGAACTGCTGGGCAGATTATAAAGAAATTTGGTTTGTACATAGGGTTGAAACAATATAAAAAATATTCTTTCAACAGTTATAATAAACAAGCATGATCGTGCGTAACACTCACAGGAGTCGCAAGGTTTGAAACAGCAGTGGAGAAATAGAAAAAAAATGGTTAATAAAGGGTCTGGTCTCCTTTCACAGATATTCAGGCCTCGAACCGTGATTTTATGCAAGAAATAAGGCAGTTTATGTGGCAATTGTTTCAGCAAAACAGTCTTTAGGACTTATACGGTTTTCAGAGGAGGTTTGTGAATTACAATTGCCTCCCCAGATCATCTCAGGTATGCTCTATAGGATTGTAGCCTAGAGATCTCACAGGACGTTTCATACGGCGAATATCCTCACTTTCCAGAATTTATCAACCAGATGAGTTCTATGGGGCTACGTGTTGTCATCCATTAAAAAAATCAGAATCAACTGCACCCCTGAAAAGACAAACAGGGCTTCAAGAACTCATCCCTATACCTCTCAGCAGTCACAGTGTCTCTTTCAAAAACATGGAGGTGTGTGGGGCCATCGAAAATGATGCCGGCCCAGACCATCAAGCATCCGCTGCCATAATGCTCGTTTTCTTCGACATAGGAGAGCAGATAGTGGTCCCTGGTTCTCTCCATATGAAATCACTGGTTAGGTTGAACTTGGACTCATCAGTGAAGAGAAAGGTCGTCAATTGATCCATGCTCCAATCTCTATGATGTCTGCTCCATTTCATGCTGACTCTCCTATTCACAGAACTGAGTGGGACGCAAATAACTTGTCGACTAGCAAACAGTCATGTCTCATAATGTTTTCTGGAAACAGTCAACCTCGAAATTTAGGTTCCAGTGGCCGCATGCAGCTCATAAGAGAACTGAGAAGCTGCAGCATCCGTATTACGCCTTGCTATAATAGAAAAAGGGCGATCTTCTCTACCCGTTTTGTCTTTTGAACGACCTTGTCCAGGCTTTCTCTCAACGGATCTGTTATCCTTAAACTGTTTCCATAAGTTGGACACGACGGTGGGCATTAAACCTAATTTTCCGCAAATCTTGATTTGAGACTGGCCTGCTTCCAGCCTAGTTACTAACAATTCGCTACCTCATTCTATCATCTAAACGTTGGTCGTTACCCAGTTTTACTGATTGAATTTTAATTTAAACGATTGCTGCAAAAAAAAAGACACGAAGAAATTTGGCGAAATGTGCAAGTGAACAAAATACGGATTTTAGCACGAGTGCTTAAAAATCAGGTGTTTCGACTAGTTCCACCAACACGCACGTACACACTTGCGTATTCGACGTACAAGATTTGCATCTTTGTTTTGAAACAGCGTTTTTACCTTTCGTTCAATTCTTTTCATGAAGCGCTGACAAAATAAGCAAATTCTCTTAATTTTGTACACCAGTGTTGTTAATTGTTTCAGTTTTAACTTCAAATGATGAACTGATATTCCATTTAGTTTTCGGATGAGATGTATAACTATTCCTTTTGATGTGAGCATTTATGTTCTTCCATACATTATAAATAATAATTACAATCAAAATAAAAAGCATAATTAAAACGTTTTAATTTTTTCGTTCAATCCAAACTTTTATGATTCAATTAATGCTGAAATGCTGTTTTTTGTTCAATTTAAGGACTGCATATTTTACTAAGCAGAAACATTTTAAAAAATGATTTTAGGAAGAGTTTCCTATAACTGTAAAAATGTAACGTTATAAGCAAAATTTAAAATTATTTTTGCAAACTAGCTCAACAAATCTAATTAAGTCCGGTAATTTTATAAAATTCTCATGAAAAGGAGATAAATTTTTTTAAGACATCATAATCAAATTTCAGTCATTTTTAATAGTAAGTCTCAAAATTCTCTTCCACAACTATATCTTTCTAATCAATTTGAAATAATTTCCATTTGGTTTCGTCTTTACTTCATGGAGAAAATAGCGAAATTCCCTTTCTTCACAGAAAATAATTTGAAACTTTTAAGTCCATATCCTTAGTTGTTTTCTTTCTTTTAAATTACCCAAATTGACTAGTTTTTAAAAAAAAATTCTCATTTCTTTCGAGGCAAACCTCTTATTGAAAACGTTTTTTAATCAATTTTTGAAATTAAACATTGCTGGGATTTCTAATTGTTACTTAACTTGGATTAAAAACCCAGAAATTGTCTGGGCATTCAACAAATATAGTAAATTTAAGAACACCCTTAAAAATATCACTATTTTTTGTAGCTAGACAAAATTGTTCCCGTCATTAAGGTTTTAGTAGAAAATAAATTTGACCAGAGGAGGTAATTGATTATAAGAATTAATATAATTAAAATGAACTAAGCATTCCCAAAAATAAAATTTCGGAAAACAAAAACTTTTTACTACAAAAGATATTTTTCATCATAAATATAAATCGAATTTTCAAGTTTAGTAAATATTTTATAAAAGATTTATAAATTGCTAATTAAAAATATTTTTTTAAAAGTAATTCTCTGATGTTTAAAATGATCTTCAGACATGTATTAAAATAGTTTTTTGTTATTCATTACTTTTCAAAATATTAATAAGAATCAATAGAAAACTACTTTCTAATTCCAAAAATTTTAAAAAAAATTATTGTAAATAAAGAGTATTTAAAATACATTGTTACCAAAATATGGAATATGAAATTAAAAATACTTACACAAGTTATAATACTCATTCCCTGAAACACACATATATAAATATATGTAAATTCTCAAGCACTCTTCTTATGTAAATCAGGAGAAAAAAAATAAAGCAAATGCTTTTACAATGACCTGAGCTCTCTCTGTACTTTAATATTTAGTTATTCATTAATGTATCTCATAGTGTTTGAAAAAATGGAAAATCATTAAATAGCTTTAAATTTTACCTTTCTAACGTTATATCATACTTGAATATAAAAAAAAAACCAAGAAATGTTAGAATTTTTCATTCTTTTCTAAAGCACTTCTCAAATTCCCTACTTCTTAAAAGGTCAGACAATTGTTAACAAACCTCTCTCTTAGCACTTCATTTAATGATTTACATGTATTAGTATCTGTATTTCATACTTTTCTAATTTTCTCACGGTTGAAGAATTGGCTGCAATAAAGTTAAATGCAGTTGTTTTTTTGCTGTTTCCAACTGTTTATATTTTTCTTTGAGTGATTTTTAAACTTTGAGGATAATAGCCATTACGCGACATATCCCATAAAACTATCACATTTTAAATATTTTTGTGCATCTTATCTTGCACACTTATATTACACTATATTTCCTTTAGAAAATAGTATTTTACTGGTAGAAGAGAATTAGTGACGCATTTAGAATGCCACGAAGTAAGAGTATTTTTAAAAAAACGTAAAAGTGTATACAAGTCAACCATCAGTGATATTGAGACTGTTATTAAATCAGATAATAATGATGGAACTACTAATGCCCTATTAAGCCATTCTTTCATTCAATATAATGAATATGTTGAAAATATGGATTCTGGATACGAAATTATATGATTACTTGTTTTGAAGTAAAATTTGGTTTAATTTTCTGCTTCCAAAAACTGTAATGGGTCATATCTGTGCTAATTAAAAGACGAATATCTATAGTATGTTATATTACCTTTTTTAACATGGGTTTAGAGTAATGCTTGAAACTAATAATTTTATGACATGATATTGTGAAAAATATGCTAATTTAAGAATGATTATGAATATTAATAAATAAGAATGATTATTAATAATATTTATTCTATTTTATTTTTAAAAATATGGCTTGATAAATTATATAAAACATATCCTAACTTCCATAAAAATTTCTCAATTCTATCTTACACTGTTTCTGAGAAAAAAAGTATTTAAATTTGGTGAATTTAACATGGGACAGATAGGGCTTTTCTGGTCCTCTTAAGAAGGGAGTTTCGGATTGAATTGAAATTTAATACACATAATGATACAGATAAGAGATTCGGTTGATTCCCAAATCAAGACAATTAAACAAATACACTGTGTAGAATTAGATGAATACATTGAATCTTCAATAGCGCGTCGGACCGCCTCCTGCTTTAATACATGCAGCTCCGATCTGGTTTGCCATTGAGTTGATTAAACGTCGGATGTTGTTCTGAGGCAGATGGGCCAATAAATCTTGAATAGACACTTCGAAATCCTATGCAGATTGACTCTACCAATAATTTTGAAAAATGTAGAAAACGCTTATGTAATTTAGGCTTAATTTGCATTTTTTATTTTGTTAATCTTACTTATTAAATGTGCAACTTTTTTACTTTGAATGTTTTTATATGTAATAGTAACAGTTATGTTTATTATCATTATTTTCCTAAACGGATTAAATTGGAAGTAAATGTAATTTAATTAATTTTTCTGAAAGCATAATTTTAAAACAAAATATTATTATTTCAATACATATTTAGTTAGGAGCGTAAAAAAAATAGCATTTAAAAAGGATAGAAGACTGCTTTTTTAAAATTATTTATTAGTTATTCTAAAAAAATGGGGGGAGGGAATATAGATAAATTTTTATTTATTTACTTTTTCATCTTAAAAGTTAAATCTTTTCTAATTAGGAAGTAATCTCCCACCTTTAGACATAAGTTTATAAAAACTTTACTTACTTTTAAAAACCTTATAATCGTTATATATAGATTCAATATTTGAATTCTAAAACACTTTATGCTTGTTTTACATGTTTGGTAATTCAAGGAAAAGGTCAATTTGTATTAGAAATTTTCAATTTAGCAATCAAGACCGAGATATTTTTCACAGGTAATGGAATAATGTGAAAAATATCATGGTCTTGATTGATAAATTGAAAATTTCTAATATAATATGACCTTTTTCTAGAATATCATTGTATTTTTTATTCCATTGACATTTTGTCTTAAGACCTACAAGTTTCTCAAATACAAAAGCAAATCCAACTGTTGGCAACAAAAAGAATTAGATCAAAAAAATATGTGATAAAAATCAAGTTTTAAATTCAATATTAAAATTTAAGTAAATGATTAAATGTTACAGAAAACAATAATATTCTATTCATATATTAAAACTAAGGCAAATGATAAATTATGAAATTAGATATACTTGAAGAAAAATATAACTATTTCTTGAAAAATAAAAGTGTTAAGTGTTTATATATTGATTTATTTTCTGCACTAATCATTGTTTGATTTAGTTCCTTCTTAGTGTTGCATAGGTAATTAGTTTGAAACGGAAATTTGCTTTTCAAATTTGAAAAAAAAAATGTTGCAGTTAATAATTCATGAATAATTTAATTCAAGTGTTGAATAAATCGTTTCCTTTGTGTTTCTTCAGGTTTAAATCGAGTAAATGGGGTGATTTTGATTATCATTACATAATATGTAATTTCTCAGAAAGTAAATCAATTTTCAGCTTTAAATAAAATGTATGTGATAAATATGATTAACCAAAAGAAAAGATAACAATGAAACTCGCTTTGTGTATACTTATTGTAATGTTATCAGCTTAGGATGTATTTATCTTGCTTCTATGTGAGATTTCCTGAAGTAAAATAAGCATGTTAATTTATAATAGACCAGAAATTCTTCAGAAAACGCGACTACTTTGAAGAATTAGATTACACTTTAATATGTCGGCAAAATTGCCAAGAGCGACTTACACCACCCTGGTGAATATTGTTCTACATTGCCATTCCTGTATATTAATGTAACAAACCTACTTCATAAAAGTTTCTCGAATGTTCTGGATAAAATTTTTTAGATTGGCTTCCATTAAATTCCGCCATGTCTGTTACTTTGACATTCTGTTATAGAACTAACAGTTGCTATGTGTTCAAAAAAAATTTATAGACTTCTAGAAGTAGAATCCAGAAGAAACGTTTCAAAGCAATTTGCCAATTGAATGAAGACAATGTCTGCAGAAGGAAAGCAGTAATAAGAATTCATTCATATTTCGTAAACATAAAAAAGAAAAGTATACCTCTAATACGCAAATGTAATATATTTTACAACTCTAAATGTATTAATGATTCTAATTGTTATTGAAAATTTAAGTGCTTCATAAACAATAATAAGATTACATAAGCGGATACTGCAACCTGTTCAAAACTTAAAAATGAAAACTCTTTATCAAACTCAATAGATCAACTAATGGCATAAATACGAAGTCCCATGTTCAGTTTCGATTAGAACTATCTCTTAATATTCAGGTAACCACATCTTATGCACATTATCTTTAAACAATACTGAACTCATCATCCTACCTTGACACAACATTATCATTGGCAATGTAAACGTCTGAAAACATCTTAACATCCAGTCATTGAGCATGTACATATTAAGAGATATTATTATTATTACATATTATTACATATACATACATTATTATTACATATTATTATTACATACATACATACATATTATATTATTATATATATATATATATATATATATATATATATATATATATATATATATATGTGTGTGTGTGTGTGTGTGTGTGTGTGTGTAGATCACTTTATTTTTAAAAAAAATAAATTTACGATTTATAAACTTTAAATATCTCTTATGATGATTTTGCTTAGTTGTTTTTAATTGTTTTTGGTTTGGTTTCTAAAATTTAGAAATTCGAGGCTAGAATGCTTTATGTTAAATGAAAATCTATTTTTACAAGCATCGTCTTAGATTTTTGTATTACTAAGCTTAAAATGACTCTAGTGGTACCCTATTACTGATTTATATCTTCAAAAAAGATCAAAAAATGAAATTAAATTTAGATTATTAGATATTTATTTTAAATCTTTTTCATACAATATTACAATTTTTTTTGTTACGATAAAAAAAAATTATCTTTATAAATGTTCTTTAGATCTTTGCGTTGTTAAACGTTAAATGCCTTCGTTGCCATTTTACTAGTAAATTATATATTTTTTTATAAAGTAATAATGAAAATAATGTTCATTTTACATCCTGTTAAAATGTTGAAACATTTGACCAATATAACACATAGATTTCGTTTTTCTCACGACGATTTCTCTTGTTCATGAGAAGCATGCTGAAAATTTGTAAAACAATATTGTTTAATAGTCCCAGTTTTGAAATTCTGTCCTCAGAAGATTCGAATTTTAAATTTTCCAGCACACATGCTTAACTTGTAACATGATATTTTTAATTTTTATATGTTTTTCACACATCATTGTAACTGCAATTTATAAATACATGATTTACGTACAGTTTTAATTTCCTTACTTTAAAATTTTAGAAGGACATATCAACATTTCATTTCTGCAAAATTTATAATGATTAAAATGATATTTAATTGTGTGTTAAAATTTAAGGCATTATTTATTTGTGTACAAAAGTAATATTAACATATTTATGTAAAACATTTAATTAGAATACAATTCTGCTAAACAATTATATTTACATGATGGTAATTGGTTAAGCTCACAATCATTACTTTAATTTTTGTTATCAATTTATGTTTGTTATATCATCACTAAATATGAAAGATACTCAACACTATTGTTAATGTTTATTCTACCTTTTTATGTACGTATACAATGTATCAAAATATTTTGAAACATTTCTTCCTCAAAACAATTCCCTTTGCATATGCTAACTAATTATGTTTGTATACATATTAAAACTTTATTTATAATATTTTTAATAGAAAATTTATTAAAACACTTTATTCAATTTATTATAACGTTTAAATAAATTTCCATATTGTTACATAAACATGGTAACAAGCGTGGGAAATTATTCATTTATATTAGCGGATTAAGTCAGTTTAAAGGAATACTTTTATTTTATTCAAAATTAAAGCTTATGCTGATTTAATATCCACATTGGAACGTTTGTATTAATGTTCTTATTTCAAAACACGGCTATAATTAGCAAATTATAAAATAATTTTGAGTTTAAGATTTTTTAATATATTAACTCCTTAAGGACCCACCTGGAATGCATTCTTGAGGAGGAGTCTTTGTCTGTATATGTTTCTAGTGACACGAGGAATTTCTTTTATTTTGGTTTTACGTCATCTCGGAGATTGTATTAGATATTTTGTTTTACCAAGTATTCATTCAACAGAAGTACAAAATATTATTTCAACTATTTATTTACATAAGATGATGCAATATTAATGAAGAGATTGGATTAACTACTGAAGGTGCTGGAAAAATTCGTGATTATGTAAGATTAGGCAGATTTCCGAGAAATAGGTGTAGATGCATTGGCATCAGTTTTGGCTGCCGCTATTCTACCTGTTGTGTTCACCTCACCTCTGTGTCTCCGTCTATGTAAGTTTATATATGAAACGATCTAAATAGCAATAAACAATACGACTTTTATAAAATTTATATACTTTTTTTACATCTTCTTCCGATGAAGCTCCAAGAATACTACATCTAAGTATTTGGAGTTGCATATATATATATATATATATATATATATATATAATAAACAAGGTGAGAAGCTGAGAAAAGAATTGACTTACAAAATATTGTATTATTGCGCCTAGATCTTAAAATACACAAATATATCTAAATATACAAATCAAGAAATGTAAGGCAGTGGAGCCAAAAAGAAGAAAAAGCACTTTAGAATGCTCTCTCAAACTTAAAACTTGAATGCGTAGTTAGACTAGTTTCAAGGATACAACCTTTTCACTCAACAAATTACTGTATAATAAATTGATAAATGCCTTAAGATTCAAATTCAAAGTCCAAATTCCAAAAGCTGTGACGAAATAACCGATAGTAAAAAAAAGAAATGAAATAGAACAATTGCAGCAAAATATATTTTAGCTAACTTAAAATAATCCATTACATTTCAAACATATACACATATACTTCTTCTTGTCAAGAAATATAAATAGAGTTAAGAGAACTTTTATCTTCTTCATTCAACAGTTCTCTTCGAAATTTATAACTGTTTCAAATGGTGATTATCTATACACATATATTTCCATTGCTTATCCTCCTTGATTGATAAAAGGTTTTATGGAACAAAGAAAACTTCAAAAAAAAAAAAAAAAAATTACCCCAGTCAATTCTATTAGAGAAAGAAAACTATTATACTAATAAATCACCAATGAAAATTAGAGAAATTTGAATTACACTCCATAACAAAAAAGGGAGGCACCATGAAGGAGTTGCCCGACTGTAATGAAATTTCGTTCGCAAAGACATTTGGATCGAACGTGCAAATGACTAAAATTTGGTGTCCAATGAATTAATAGGTGGAACTAGAGCTCATCACAACTGCACACTCAGCAAGGGCTTATAAGATGCTATTCTCAAACTAATGTTTCAAATTTTATGTTGCATTGCGATTTAGGATACCTTTCAACAACTGAAAAAATGCCTCGCCGCAGGATTCGAGCTCGTTACAAGCAACTGTCAGAATTTGAAAGAGGTCGTAACATTGGATTGAAAGAGGAAGGTTGAGCAAATCGGAGAATCGTTTGTCATATGGGTCGAAGAGATGCGGTGATTAGTAGATGCTGGCAAGAATGGGTGGACAAAAGCAGATTTCAGCGTCAGGTTGGTAATGGTCGACCTTGGGCCTTAGCAGATAGGGAGGATAAAGTGATTGTCATTAGAGCTGTCACAGCGGCTGATTCATCCTTATCAATCATCAGACGCGCGATCCGAACAAGAGTTTCGACCATGACCATTCACGGACGGCTGATAGAGAGAAATCTACGCTCTTACCGACCGCTACGCCACATGCCACTCATGCCTGCATACTGTCGAACCAGATTACAGTAGTGCTTAGCTCGACCACGTTAGAAGGATGCTTACTGGGACGTACAGAAATTAGCGACGAATCCCGCATCCAACTTTGTCCTGACGATGATCGAAGACGTGTATGGAGACTCCCAGGAAAGCGTACCCCGATCCTGCTTTCACTATTACAGGAAACAAAGGCCCTCAACCAGGAGTTATGATCTGGGGTGCCATTTCCATTGATAACCGGGCCCCTTTGGTCGTCATTAGTGGCACACTTACGGCAAAGTGGTACGTTGATAATATTCTGATATCTGTTTTGCTACCATTCATTTTTCAGTACCCTGATCTTATTTTTCAGCAAGATAATGCCTGACGTTAAGTGTTGCTATGAACTGTCTTAAAGCTTGTCAAACACTTCCTTGGCCAACCAGATCTCTCTCCAATCGAGCATGTCTGGGATAGGATGGGAAGGCGACTGCATCTACCAGAGAAAGTTGATGACCTAGCCCAACAATTGGAAGAAATTTGGCATGAAATACCACAGGAGACCATCAGGGAGCTTTATCACTCTATGTCACGTCGTGTGACAGCTTCAATCCATACTAAAGGTGGGTCAACAGCTTACTGAGCCCGTTACTTTGTAACTATATAACTCTAATCTTATCTCTCTGTAAATCTTTAAAGTTTTCGAAAATTTTAATCATTTTCTATTCTGTACATAATTGTCCAATCCGCCAATCTTTGTCTCCATTGGAGAACTTCTTCTTGGAGCGTCGTTTTTTTTTTGTTGTTGTTGTTAGGGAGTGTTGCAATCATACGTTGAAATTGTGCCGCCGTCTACTGAAAAGTAAAACGAATATAAAACTTTCTTTTCCTTAAAAAAAACCCAGTGAAAGAAATTGCAAGCAATAATAATTCAAAAACAGGACTAAAATGCTAGCGAAATATAGTTATATAAACTAAATTTACTAAAAAAAGATTAGAAATCATAATTAACTATATACACTGGTTATCATAAATTAAGGAAAATTCACAAAAATCGCGATAACTCAAGAAATTACACATGGAATTTTATGAAACTTACCCACAATATACAACACATAGTAAGGTATTAAACAACATAAAAAGAAATTACCAGACATTAATAGTAGTATAGAAATTAGCACATGTATAAAATAAACAAATTGGAAGTATCGGTTTGCAATAGAAAAAGTACCTTTAATATGGAATATGATTGCCTCTAGAAGCAATACAGCACAAACAGCGATGTGTGATGCTTTCAATTATGCGGTCTATCATTTCAATAGGAAGTGAGAGCCATTGCTCTTGTAAAGCAGATGCAAGCGCGGCAAGGGTCTGAGGGGGCGGATTGATGGCAGATACATGCCTCCCTAGAGCATCCCAAACGTGCTCGATAGGATTCAAGTCCGGGGATCGAGCTGGCCACTCCATGCGCGTAATTGTTTCCTGTTGAAGATAATCATCAACAATGCGAGCTCTGTGTGGTCTTGCATTATCGTCCTGTAACAGGAAGCAATCACCAATCGCCCCGGCATATGGGCGCACATAAGCATCAAGGATGTTGTCTCGATAAACCTGAGCATTCACGGTTCCCCTTGGAAAGACATGGAGGTCTGTGCGCCCTCCTAAGGATATGCCTCCCCAAACACAGACACTGCCTCTTCCGTATGCATCTCTTTCACGGATGTTTGATGGATGATAACGGGTCCCAGGTTCTCTCCATATCAAATAACGTCTACTGTCACTTTCTAGACTAAACCTGGACTCATCCGTAAAGAGAACAGGCCTCCATTGATCTGACGTCCAGTGGACATGTTGTCGGGCCCACTGCAAACGGTCTCTCCTATGGCGTGATGTGAGCGGCACGCAAATGGCTGGTCGTCTCGCATACAGACCACCTTTGTGGAGCCTTCTGCGCACAGTTGACGTTGACACCAACCTTCCGGTGGCTGCAGCAAGAGAGGATCTAAGATGTGTCGGAGTAGCGGTTCTATTCCTGCGTGCACTTAATGTCAAATATCGGTCATCGGCACTGGTCGTAACAGTTGGCCGTCCTTGACTGAACCTCCTAGATGCCGAATCTGTGGTTTGAAATTGCCTCCAAAGTCTATGAACCACAGATGGACTCACATTTAGCCATCTGGCCACTTCTGATTGACTCTGCCCTGCCTCTAGTCTCCCGATGGCTCTCCATCGTAGTTCTTCAGGCAAATGATGCCTAGAGGGCATTATTACGAATTGGCTATCTCAGATTTTCAATGTCGCAATCACAGTAAAATTTGTGTGCTTTCTCTCAAACTTGGACTTTTATGCTCCAGGCAGATGACGTAAGCCGAGTGCAGCGTCACTAATTTGCATATTGCAATTTTACTCAGCTACTCTTAGTGGACAACATATGCAAATTTTGCACGGTTTGGCTTACTTTTGAAAGAGTTATCGCTATTTTTGTGATTTTTCCTTAATTTATGATAACCAGTGTATATATATATATATATATATATATATATATATATATATATATATATTTGTGTGTGTGTGTATGTATGCATGCATATATATATATATGTATGTATGTATGCATATATATATGTATGTATACATTTTAAATTTTTGTTGGAAAATTGATAGAATAATCAGTCTTTACCCAAGTTTTACAGAAAACATTTATTTTGAAAATTTATAGGCCAATAAACTAATTTGACATTTCTCAGTAAATAATTATCTAAATTAAAGCTACATAAATTAGTAGTAGTAACAGTATTATGATAAAGAGATGTAAATTCTTCAAACAATTCTGAAAAAAGAGTGAAGAGGAGAACAGAACGAAAATCAATCTTTATTCTCATTTTAAATTTTGAAGAGGATTTTTATTTTAACAAAAGAACAACTAGTACGATTCTAATTAAACCTATTTGAATATTTTTGGATCTCTTAAGATTTGAATACTAATTTATTCGTTCTAAATTTTCCTTAAGCTTTTTTTAGACGTCAGATCTTCTTCACTAATTCAGATTAGAATATTTTCTCTTAGACTTTATTTTTAAAACCTTTTAAAGTAAAATATATTTATATATTTAGCAAAAAATTTAATTCTATAAAATCCTTAATTTTTAAAATTATATTTTAATTATAGTGTGAAAACAACTTCAAGAGCACAATATCAAAATTTATGTTAATTATTTACTCAAAACAGTTTGATTAATTGGCGCTATACAAATACATGATATATAGTGTTGGTAAACCTTGTAAATCCAAACATTGATCTAGTGTTAAGGAATACATTTGAAATGACATAATATTCGTGTCTTCGAAATCATACATGCAAGAATTTGGATTAATACTTCTAATGTGTAAGTACTATTCCCTGATTTCGCGCATGTTTTAATCTCTTTTTAGAGTATTAAATAAAATCAGGGCAATAAATATTACACTTGCAGTTTTATTTGATAATAAAAAGTCTACAATATTTAAAATATAACACTTATTAAAGCCTTATGAACTGTTTAACAGTCACCTTTATGATTTTAAATTATATTTTTTACTAACAACATAATAGAAGTGTTTTTCCTTATTTACAGAAAAGAAATATTACATTATACAAATTTACTTTGAAAAAAATTACTGAATCTGATTTGAATCTAGACATGTTTTAACTTATATCTACTAAATTTTACATAAGTTAATCTCGATTCATCTAAAGAGATGTAACGGATGAAATGCATTTTCTTCCAAGAACAGTAGAATTTTTTCAACGTAAAAGGAGTTCTAGGAATCAGATTTACAAAACGTGAGTTAGAGAAGAAGAAAAATTTTCATACCTACATGCTTTCTTTTTAAAGGAATTTTCGAATACTTTCAAAAATTCTTAAGCGCTTTTTCTATCACACAATGCTTTCAAATAAGTACGGAATGCAATATTCTTCAAATTATATTAGATTGTCTGGTACGGTTACTGAAGGTTCAAAGGTGACTCACAGTGTGTTGTGGTAACTTGGAAAAATAAGAACTTCCTCAGAAATCAATCGCATAAGTGTTATTACAAAAGTACGATGTCAGTCTACAAATACCACAAATGAGTGTAAATTACTTCAACAAAAGAAAGATTAATGATACTCCAACAAGAGAAAAATACTAAGAAATTATCGTACATTGAAAAGAGACTTTAATTAGCAGGAAAAAAAGTGGAGATATCATAATTAATTACATTGTTTTATTGTTCTTATTTCGATTTTCATATTACTTTATACTATTTTATATGAAATTAACTTGTGTGCTGCATTTTCTTATATTTTAACCATTTAACATTATCTTATAGTAATATGTGTATTCAGTTAAATGTTTCAATATCCTAACATTTCCTGTAAAGATCTGATGAATGCAGTTGAGCTCCCCCAACCCCCCAGTTTACTAAATTTTAAATATGTAGCATTTTTCTAGCTTTGATATGTTTTAAGACCATGTGTTAGAAAGATTAACAAATCAATTGAAGAGTCCCCGGCCTAACACATAGATGGCGCTACTACAATTAAATCCGTATGTTTTTTAGTTAGCCCTAACCCTCAAAAGATGCGTGTATAAATTTGACAGCTGTCAGATCATTAGTTTGTGAATTATAGCATTTTGAGTGAAGCAACTTTTGTTATTGTGAAAAAATGGATAAAAAGGAATTTCGCGTGTTGATAAAATATTGCTTTTTGAAGTGAAAAAATACAGTTGAAGCAAAAACTTCGCTTTATGCCGAGTTTCCGGACACTGCCCCAGGAAAATCAACCATCAAGAATTGGTATGCTAAGTTTAGACGTGGGGAAATGAGCACCGAAGACGGTGGACGCCCGAAAGAGGTTGTCACCAACGAAAACATTAAAAAAATCCACAAAATGATTTTGAATGTCCGTAAATTGAAATTGAATAAAATAGCAGACACTCTAAAGATATCAACTGAACGTGTATATCATACCATTCACGAATATTTGGGTATGAAAAAGCTCTGTGCAAAGTAGGTGCCACGCGAGTTCACTTTTGACCAAAAACAACGACGAGTTGATGATTTGGAGTAGTGTTTGAAGATGATCAAGCGTAATAAACCCGAGATTTTGCGTCTATATGTGACAATGGATGAAACATGGCTCCATCATTTCACTCCAAAGTCCAATTGACAGTCATCCGAGTGGACTGCACACGATGAACCCGTTCCAAAGCGTGGGAAAACGCAACAGTCGGCTGGCAAGGTTATGGCGTCTGTACTTTGGGATGCGCATAGAATAATTTTCATTGACTACCTTGAAAAAGGAAGGACCATCAACAGTGACTATTACATAGCGTTATTGGACCGTTTGAAGGACGAGATCGCTGAAAAACGGCATTTGAAGAAAAAGAAAGTGCTCCTTCACCAAGACAATGCACCGCGTCATTGAAAACGATGGCAAAAATCCATGAATTTGGCTTCGAATTGCTTCCTCATCCACCGTATTCTCCAGATCTGGCCCCCAGCAACTATTTCCTGTTCTCAGATCTCAAAAGAATGCTCGCTGGGAAGAAATTTTGGTCGAATGAAGACGTGATTGTCGAAACTGAGGCCTATTTTGAAGCAAAGGACAAATCGTACAACAAAAATGGTATCGAAAAGTTGGAGGGTCGCTGTAATCAGTGTATCACCCTTGAAGAGAATTATGGTAAATAAAAAAAACTAATTTTGCCAAAAAAATGTGTTTTACTATTGTATGCAAGGGACTTTTCAATTGACCTGTTAAGGTATCAGCCTCATAATCTCGTCAGTTAGCTCTCTTATTTCCAGAGACCATCTAGTAGTGTGGTTTATGAATGTTAAATATAACAGTCTCGAATTCCTCACCTGTGATATTTTCATCTGTATGTGAGTAAAATGATATTGTTTTTTTCATCATCTTTCTTCAAATTATCATGTTTTGTACCATAGGCCCTATAATTGATTGTTATGTTTCATTAATAAGTAAATCAATCAAACAATTCAAATACGTGTGGCTGGTATATTTATGGGTAAGCGATTTCAACACATGACTTTATCATTCTAATTACTCATCAAATGAAACAATATTCATCTTTAATAGCAATTACATTCATACACAAAATCCCAAACTCAAATATATATATACATATAATTATTAATAGGTTACTTTTGAAGAAGTAGTAGAAATAATATTTATATAATAAGAGAGAAAATTTTTATTTTCATGCGAATAAAGAATCTTACACTAGAATAAATGCTAACATATTTTTATTTTTAGAAAAATTACCTTTAATTACGTTAAAAATAATGTAAACATTTTCCTAAATTTTTTATTAAAACTGAATCTATAATTATCTATTCATTAGTTTTTTCCAAATTAAAGTATCATATTACATTTAAATACAAGCTTGCGTGTCGAATACGCCTGAGTGGGGGCGGAACTGGTCGAAAAACAGGATTTATAAGCACGCGAACCAAAACCCATATTTCGTTCGCTATCGCATTTTGCCAAATTTCTTCGGGTTTTTTTCTTTCTTTCTTTTTTTTTTTTGCATCAATCGCTTAAATTAAAATTCAGACAATAAAACTGAGTAACGACCAACATTTAGATGGTAGATTGAGGTGGTGAATTGTGGGTAGACTAGAAGCAGCTCAGTCTCAAATCCAGATTTGCAGAGAATTCGATTTAACTCCCAGCTTCGTGTCCATCTTATGGAAACAGTTTAAGGATACCAGATCCGTCGAAAGAAATCCTGGGCATGGTCATTTAAGTGCCACGACGGCTGCAGAAGATCGCCATTTATCAATTATAGAGGGGCGTAAAATGGTTGCTGCAGCTTCTCAGTTCTCTTATGAACTGTATGCTGCCACTGGAACCTGAGTTTCAAGAGTAACTGTTTTCAGAAAGCTTCATGAGAGATGGCTGTTTGCAAGACCAGTTATTTGCGAATAGGAGAGTTAGCTTGAATCGGTGCTGAGATCATAGAGATTGGAGCATGGATCAATTGACTACCGTTCTCTTCACTGATTAGTCCAAGTTCAACCTAACCAGTGATTCTCGCCGTACTTTTATATGGTATTTTTATATGGATCCACTAATAGCTCTCCTATGTTCAAGAAATCGACCATTACGTCAGCGGAGGCTTGATGGTCTTAGCAGGCATCATTTTGGATGACCGCACATACTTCCATGTCTTTGAAAGAGCCACTATGACTGCTGAGAAGTATAGGGATGAGTTCTTGAAGCCGTATGTTCGTCTTTTTAGGATGCAGTTGATCCTGATTTTCTTTTAATGTATGACAACTAGAGCTCATCTGGTCAACAAATTTCTGGAAAGTGTGGATATTCACTGTATGGAATGACCAGCAAGATCGTCAGGCTACAATCCCATAGAGCATACCTTAGATGATCTGGGGAGGGCAATTGTAATTCACAAGCCCCTTTCGAAAGCTGTCTAAGACCTGAAGACTATGTTGCTGAACCAAATGCCACAGAAACACATAAATTACCTTATTTTCCAGCATAAAATCACTTTTAGATGCCTATATAAGAGGGTATCATACCCCTATTAACTCATTTTTTCTTTGTTCTTTTCTACAACTACTGCTGTTGAAACTAACGATAGAGGGCGCTAGGCGCCAAATGTGAAAAAGGAAAAAAAAGTTGTGTTTATTTCTGAGTAAGAGAGAGAAGGAAGCTGTTGAAAAGTGAACTATGTTAGTGAATTTCATATACTCGCGAATTAGGATATTTACTTAAAGTAAATGTTTGTTGTGTTATAACATCTTAACGTTAATTAAAGAAATTGATGTCATTTGATTGAATTTATTTGACATCGTGTGGATTATTCAAACCTCAACATCCTTCCCATACGAAGAGAAAATGATGACCACCGTCTGATAGGTAGGAACTATCGATTTATTCTTTGATATGCAAATTGCTGTATAAACAACTGTTTCATACCTTGCGACTCATATGAGTGTTACGCACGATCATGTGCGTGTATTATAATTGTTGAATGGTTTTATTTATTTATTTTTTTTTTTTTTTTTTTTTTTTTTTTTGTATTATATCAACTCAGTAGTTAAAGTATCAATTAAAATCTGTCCAGTAGTTCTAGCGATAATCGACCAAATGAGAAAATTCTTTTAATTTTTAACACCAGGGTGTATATATATATATATAATTTAAATTTTAGATGTAAATAAACAACAATCCTTACATTCTTAGACAATTCATGAAATAAATCTCAACAATTATGAAATAAGAAGTTAAAGAAAAAATCAGTACTACATCACTGAGTAGATAACATGTAAGCCTAATTACACATATATCACTTTGCAAACACAGAAAATAGATTAAAATAAATATACAAATTTAACTATATTAGAAAAATCTAAACACAACATATAAATTTCATAAATCAAGTGAATAAAGGGAAACAAATTCAGGTGACGAATACTAAAATTATCAGTAGAAAAGATAAAGAAAATGAAAATCCAAATAAGAAGAAAGGAAAGAGAATGGAATATAATATAATTAATATTGTAACAGATTGTATACTGTTAAATTTTGTGATATTCCAAAATTAATTATGAAAGAGTTTTATTTTTTATTAATGACCGTTGATCAATTGTATCTTTGTTGTTATAAAACTAAGATTATAAAACCGGAGATCTAACTGAATAAAAGATCAACAGAAAACAAACGCTTTATAAAATAATTTAAAATGAAAATAAACTAGTGATCCCAGAAAAATGTATTACGTAAGCCCCGAATGAAAAACAAAATTATTATACAATAACATACTATTGAGGAAACTTATATGAGCAGAGAAACAAGTGCATTCATTGGGCAAAAAGGTCTGACTTAATTAATTCCCGCTATAAGAATGTATTACACAAAAGATAGTAATGTCATCTACCCAAATAATGATAAAACTGAATTAATGCCAGAAGGTAAATACAATTTTAAATGCATAATAGTATGTGCTATGGATATGCTCGGAAAACATTTAATTCTACAAGTACATATTTCCTATACGATAATTGATCACTTATTGAAATACAGAGGGCAAGTGATCTTACATTTTGAAATAGTTCCAATACAATGATAAACTTTTAAGCACTAAGTTTTGAACTTTTTGCCATTACCGTTGATGATTTTTTGTTATATTTATAATGTTAAATTACCTGATCAATCGTACCAAAATCACTTATATGAAGTTATGGACTTGCAATGAGCATCAATGTTCGCTAGTGAATTTACGAATACATTTAACTTTGTATCATGTACATTCAACACCAGCACTTTATAGATGGGGAACGAGGGATTTCAACTCATGAGTCAAATTCATCATCTGACCACTTTAAAATAAAGGGTTTCCCCGTGTAAGATTTTGAGGCTTAAATCTATTGGCTCTTTATTAGAAGCAAAAATGGATGGCAAAAAATGCTCAAAAACTCGTTTTTACAAAAATTATATTATAGATAATCCGTTTGGTGCATCACCACCTAACTATTAATAGATTGAAGAATCAAAGGTATTTTTTGATAAACCCATTTGTGGAACGTTAGAGAGATGATATTACAAATTGACTCACGAGAAATTTTTACTAGTACGAAAAGTATGCAACAAGTACGAAAACAGTGCAGTATATGTTACAATTGAAGAATTATAATTTAAAAACATCCTACAAGATAATATTTATTTAGAGGGTTAATATTAAAACTGAAAATGCGGTTAAATATTCAGAACAGTAAGGAACAGCTGAAAAGTACTTTTTTATAATTTAATTAAACTTTTAGTAATTTTGTGGACTTTCATTTGCAGTGAAGAATAATGTAATTCTTTCTTTTTGCCACAACCTCTTAAACATACTGTTTAAGTAGCATTCTATGTCTCTGACTTACTTCTATTTTAATTTTTTCTTCGTGAATGTAATGTTTAAAGAAGTTGCATGACCTAAAGAATTGTTGACAATTCTTATTTTTTTATTATCCTAAATTTTTAACATGCTGTATTCAAAGTTTGAAGTAAAATGTTGAATTTAAATTATGGTAACGCAAAAAAGAAGATAATTTGACTTCCAACTGCTTTGAATTTCAGAAAAGAAAAATCTTATTACACAACAGAAACTAGATATTTTAATTACAGAGAATTCAGAAATTATCTGAGCAACGTTACTTTTTTCTCTTAGGAGATTATATTGAAATGTAATCTTAACTTGGTATGCTTAAGTTTTATTGTTAATTATACTTTTATATCTAATATTTGGTGAAAAAGTAATGTTTGAAAAAACCTTGTACAGGTGTTGATGCAGTTTTTGAGTAAATTGTAATTTAAGAGTTTCAACATATTTTTGATTTTGTATCTATGCATTAAATAATTAATTCTATTAAATTTCTTTCTACTCAAAATTCTGACCCTAAACACTTTTGTATCTATTTTAAATAATATCTATTTTACTATTGTAATATTTATTTTAGTACAAATATTTTGAATATTACTGGTTTATTTATCAAAAATGATTGCTTACAAATCTTGCCACCTTAGTTATTCATCAGACAATGCCATTTGAAGAAAAGCTGTATGTTTCTTTCTTTTTTTATTTTAAAATTATTGTTTATGGAGTAATTACGATTATATTATACTTACTATGAGTTACTTCATTTGGAAATATTTTTGTAATTTTTACATACACCTATATCCCCACCTCATACCTTCATATATACATACATCATAAGGTGGTCCAGAAAGTAATAGTTTATCTAATTCATATTTACATATCTATGAACAAAATTATATAGATCATACTAATTTTATTTGCTGAGATGTACAAATTACCTAATGATTTTCCAAACTAATTATAATCCAGATATTCAATCTAGTTTATCTTTTTATATTTCCAATTTAAATTTATTATAAACTAGCAATGATATTCTTGAAATTGTATAATTTGATATTAAATTTATTATTGTAGATAGTAAAACTTGCGTAACATGTAATATAAAAGAAATAACTGTAACTTTTAGAGAATAAGGTACCCTTTTGGAATAGTAATATCAGTGTATAAAATTTTCGAAGTATTTAATAGAATTATATCCTACTAAATAATAAAAGTTTAGTCACAATTTCATTAGTTTGCTATAACAATATGTGGTTTTTGAGTAAATTATAATTTTTTTCTATAGTGTTTATTATAGTTCTTTTTTTCTAATCTGTAAGTTTCTAATCTAAAGCTGATTATCTGTATCGATAATTTTTTATTCTTTTATGGTATTATAATTTTTATGATATTTTATTTGCTCTTGTATTGTTCATTGTTTTTGCTAATTTACCTTTTTTAATTGTAAAGTAATAACTGAGCAATTTGGTATAAATCCTATAATTACGCATATAATCACGTATCACAGTCCACAAACTGTTTCCGGCTTGTTACTTCTTTCTTTCCTATTTTTCAATTTCTATGGGATTTTCTTATTTAACTTTCATTTTTCCTATGCTTTTAGTGTCCCTTTTAGTTGATTTTTTAATTAATACATATTAAATTTTTTTTAAAGAAATTTTACCTTCTTTGAATATTATTTCTGAATAAATGTAACCATGACATAGATCTAATCATTTCTAATAATTTTTATTTGCCATATTTTGAAGCATTTAAAATTTATTTTTCAAATTAATATTTATGAACTATCATTTCTAAAAATATATTATTGAGAGCTGTCAACAAAATCCGTAGTGATACTTAATTTGGCTTGTAAATGAAACCTTTAATTATCATGAAATTCATGATATTTTTGTCACAATCCGTTACACATTTAATAAATGATTTTTTCTTTCTTTTTTATGCATCGATGTATTAAAATTACAGAAACGTAAGTAGCACATGCTGTATGCTCTGTCCAACATTTTATAGATAACTGCTGCCCATTTTAGAGGCAAAAAAAAGAAAAATTACATAATGTTTCCTTTTCTCTTTTGCTTTGTTTGTGAGAGATTATGACAGTGAAAAGAAAACGCTTTCAAGAAATGCACTATCGAGTTCTTTAAGAATTCGAATGTTCTTTACTCAATAGTCACTAGTGAATCTTGTCTAATTTAGCGCGTTCAATAAAATATCACTGAATGTTTTAGAAGTAATAAAATAATTTCCATTGTCACTTAAATAAAATAGATGCTTCTATTTGTTTAACTTTAAAAGAAGAAATAAAAATAGGTCACGACAAGTTTAAATGCTGAGTTTAATAACATACATAAGTATAGGTATTTTTAAATCCGTTTGAATATTTTTACAGCGAACCTTCGATTATAAGCTAGTTGCACTGAAATAATAAAACTATTTCCTAAGGAACTTATTTTGAAAACATAAAAAAGGAGATATGTGTAAATTATCAGTTTATTTATCAGTGAAATATTTGTATAAAAACATATACGTGGTAAATTACTGTTGCTTCGATCTTTAAGTTTAAATATAATAGTTTTTTAATATTTTAAGCATACTTTTGAGAAAACATATTTGTACGCAAAAGAAATCGCTTCATTTCATCAAAAAGAATCTCAATACATAAACAATGATGGAAAATTAAATACTCCCTTCTTATCGAACAAATGATTGACAGATTTATAAATTTGTTTCTGATTCAGGAGACAGAAGCGGGAAGAGTGGTTTCAAATACGTCATCTTTTATTCCTATAAAACGAAATTTTGATATTATATTTCAATTTCTTTTCATTCTTTTTTTTCAGAGTTATGGGGAAAAGAAAGAGGGAAAGGTCTCAAGAGAGAAATGCGATTTTACAAGAGCTATTGAGAAGCTTTAAAAATGAAATACCTGAACATGGTAGTACAGCAGCTATCAGTGGAAAACTATACGAAATGATGCCATAGCAGCCCGCAAGGGATCTAAAGATGGATGGAACATCCAATTGTTTTGTCAACTTCCAAACAGTCCAGAACTTAACATCTGACATTCATGATTTCTTAATATCGTACAATCGTTACATATCAAGTTACTTCTATCAACACACAAATATATTAACTTATTCAAGCTACATATACTTCGTTTAATGCATTAAATATCAAAACCTAAATCATGCAGTAGGTTATGGATATACTTTTTAAATTGGTGGATGAATTAATAATAAGCTTCTACACACATAAGGCAATGTTTCGATCTCCAACATCGATTCCAGGACTCATTACATTTGTGTGAAAAGGAATTAATCAATACAGATTAAGAAACGATAAATAATTTTAAAAACAAATAATATGCAATTAATATGAAATAAATGGTTAAATACTTATTATAGTCATATAGTTTGGCTATACTTAATAATTTATACTTATATATTAGAATTAGTATTAAATCAGGAAGAGACATTTTCTTACAGAAAATGGAACTATCATTTTGATACAAATAAGGTAGTCAAACAGGATTATCATTTCGCTACACAGAGAGCATACCATATATCCTTCAAACAATATCTGTGTTAAAACTCCAAGCAGCCTAGTAAGTTACTCCTACTTATAAAACTAGGTAAACAGCTAAGTAAGGGAACTCCTACTTATAAAACTAGAAGTTCCCCAATGTAGAAAATGCAATGGATTTAAATTTAATATCTAAAAAATGTGCCTCATATGCATCAATGTGCCTCAACATTATGTAATGCATAATCGTCAAACAAATTCAACTTCAAAACTTATCTGTAAAGCTATTGAAATTAAACGATATTCTTTCCCGTTATTTTAAACATCTAAGCAGTTTTTATGTGCAGATAAAGAAAGATGAGGAAAATTGTACTTTTTTTTTCAAAAGCAACAAATATTATTTCACAGCTCCATTATAATATATTTTAAATAATTAATATCTTAACAATTTCTCTTCACATTTAAATTTGTTACCATGATAATTATATTATAATTTCATTGTTACTTTTTTAACCTTTTGAGCCATTTATATAGCCATATTTTATGTTTAATCTCTTGTATGATTCTTGAATATCGGATTACGTTAAGTGCTTAATGCAAATCACCTAAATTCTGGTGACAACTGATAGGTAAGGAATGGAATTAAGTATGATTAAGCTGACATGACTGAATCCATTAATGCCTCGTTTCTACATAGTAGTATGTTAACTTTTAAGACAAACTTTGATAATTTCTTTTCTTCGACATGATTGTTGCTCTCGAACAATTTTCAGCAATTAAACTAGAGAATTCTTTTCACTAACCAAAAACAGCCGTTATACTCGATAAAAACACGATATAATGACATATGTTCTTATCGAGTATCGGTTTATCTTAAATAATTGCTTGACCACAGATGTCTAACTTTTTTGGAAAATATCTATTAATCAATGTATGGTTAAGTATAAGTTCTCGCTTCTGCTGAAGTTTTTAATATGAGAATAGTATTGATGTTTGATTTTATTTTTCTAATAAATTTAAAAGTGATTCTAAGTGGTCATTAGTCAAGTGACTTCTGTTTCTGATTAATTAGCATTCATGAATAAGGAAGTTTATTAACAAAATATGTAACTGTGCACCTGATAAGAAATATTAAATTTTGCTTCATTTAAACGAATATAGTAGCGGAATCAGGTTTTTCATTAAATTAATTTAGAGATACTTTATCAATTTATATATCAATTAATTCGAAAGTAAGGAATTTGTAAAACTGCTTCAGCTGCAAATTAATTTTTAATCATCATATCAAACGGTTCTAAGCAATTATATCAAAATATAAAATCTAAACAGATAAAATTTGGTTTGGAATGTCACCACAACAATACTAAACAAAAAAAATTACTTTCAATTTCTGAAAACAATAAACGGAAAGGCGATACATACATGGACCGCTTATATATATATATATATATATATATATATATATATATATATATATATAATTCATAACCATTTCTATTGATTTCGAATGATTTATGACTTCTCTCTTATAATTATGGGGAACAGCGATGGGAGTTGGATCATGATTTTGAAATTTGATAGGTCTCAAATTATATCGTAGGAGCGGAAATTATAACAATGATGAATGTTAATGTAGATGACAGTTTCGTCTTCAAGCCTGGTTTTATATATTATCAATAGTGTATTCTCAAGCCTTGTATAATTAAAGTAAAACAAACAAATGAAATTTCTCTAATGATTGAAAAAGAGAAACGTTCTTGATTTGTATTTATCTATAGTTTTCAATGATTTCTGTTTTTATGTTTACAAATTAATATTTCATTTGCTGATGATAGGAATAAAATAATGTAAACTTTATGAAAATCAAATATATTATATGTATTTAATATTAAAGTGTCGTGAAATTGTAGAAAAGATCGTTTTTAAGTGTGAATATGGTTATAATTCTGTATAAAAAGATTAATAAAAAGATTAATAATAAAATTAATACATTTCAAAATCAATATATATACAAAGAATATATTTCTAAAATAAATATGTACATGTGTAATTGTATTGTTGAAATACATGCTCAGAAAACAAAGGCTTATGTATTTGTCTGAAAATTATTATATATATAAGAACAGATAGATTATTGAAATGCAATAAAGAATATTATGTTTATACCTAATGAATATAAGCTATTTCAGAGAGTTTTAACGAAATCTTATAAATAACAATAATATTAGAGAGTAATTTAAGGGGTGGCAAAGGTTACTTTCTAACACGTTAAAAATGATGATTGATTTATACACACATATATACTCAGATGTCTTAAGCTCTTTGACTTAAGATAATATTGTCCTTTTCTTTTTCTATTTCTTAATGAATCACGAAAAAAAGAAAGAATCAAGTAAATTTTCTAATATATTTTAGAATACTATTTTAAACTTTTATGTAGACTCTCAACTATCTATATCATTTTAATAATTCAAAAATCTATTGGAATTATCTCATGACTCAGTGCTTTTTTTTCTGATTTCTTGATATTAATGCTGATTCATATTCCTGAATTAGTCTTTGTAAATAAAGAACAGTTCTTTTAATTATGCATTTAATCGCTTATCATTTTTGAAGGCTTATTAGTTTTAAAGTATTTTTCCATTTTGACACGCAATATATTATTCTTCAGAATATAAATTTCATTCTTTTATATCTTGTAAAATTAGATAACTGTTACGGTAACATATTTCTCAAGAAAGGACTACACATGAGGGGAGCACGTATATTTACGTTATTTGTCAAATTCTGGTCAGAGCATCATGCAAAAAATGTGCAATTATTTTTACATTTTGTTTTAAAATAACATACACAATACAATAAAATCAGTTTTAAGATACTTCCTTATCTTTCTCCATAAAACAATGTATATTTTAAAACATGAATAATACATTTGTGAATCATTTAAAAATCGAAAGAACTCAATATTAGTTTTCATAAATAAAGCAATGATAAAGTGTCTTCGTTCAACAATATTCCATATAATAAAAATGAATTAAATATCTCTTTCTTTATAGGATATACGAAATATTTTGTTGCATTTTAAGTAGTTAATAGAAGTAGCTTTATGTCAAACTATATGAAGTTTATGAGTGTATTATACTGTTGATGTAGAATGCATACCTAAAACGTTTGAGTTGTAGCCCAATAATAAAGTAAAGGTATATTCTAATTCCTAATCCGGAAGGATTGTATTCTCAATATTTCTGAAATAAGAAATATTTACAAATAAAAGCCTTTGATTTATAAAAAAAAATTATGAAACCTATGTATTTAATATATAATATAAAAACAAAGTATAAAGTTATGTTTTTTATTAATGTTTAATTAAAAAAGATGGAAAGGTAAAACTAATAAAAATCAGCTTTTAGGAAAACTTTAATAAACTTTATTGTAAGTTTCTTGAATTAATGATATATTATACATTATCATTCAAATGCCTTTCACTTATGAAAGTCACTTCTCATTTACATGTTAATAACCTTTGAAACATTCTTTCTTTTTTGCAACTCTTTTATTTTTTTTAAATATAAAAATCTTTTTATTTCCCTAATTTGGTTTCAATAATTCTTGTATTTTGGCTTTTTTAATGTATTAACTATGTTGTCAGTGACACATTTCCGCAATTAGATTTAAAATATTTGAGCTATCTATAAAGCGTATTTTATGTTAATAAATGCAAATATCTGTCGTGAGTAATTACTAGAATATGTAGCATTATACCTACATACAGCCGTTGATTATTCTCCTCAATACTTAAATCAGTATTTTGGAATAAATTTTAAAATCTTGTCATCGCGTGTTCTCTTTGATGGAACATTTTCATAAGAGACAAATAGTTAAATAGTTAACAGTAGTTAAATGCAGTTATCCATCATAAACTAATAGTAAAGTAAATTTACTGTTTAGTATACATTGTACATTGCATAACAAAAGTGAAATAATTTCAGTACTTAAATATATTTAATATTTTGATAGGAATTGTTACAGAAAATCTTTGGCTTTTGGATAATGGACAAATATATCTTATTTGTTGTGACAGATTTATATTAATACAATGAAGAACCAGTTAAAATTTGACTCATTAAATATTAGATGATTTTCTTATTAGTTTTCTGTACGAATGTAGTATATTTTTTTATACTTTCAGAATTTTTTTTTTTTCATTTTATAATAAAATGAAATCAGAAATGCGTTTGTTATAGCTTAATCTCTGTCATATTATCTTTTAAAGTCAAATAATCACATATATCCCAAGTTGATAATCCATTCCAAAATATTTGATGTGATTAATTGAAAGGATGTATTAAAGTAATTTATATCTGTGTAATAAAGCGTATAGAAGTACAGGGATTTTATTTATGTTTTATGTGATAACAAATTGTCACATATGATCAAAAAAATCAATATCAACGTAGTTCTACAATGTTATAATAGAGATTAATAAGAAATATTTCAATATTATTATATGAAATATATCACTATTTTTAAGTTTATTTTATTTCCAATTTTCTAAAATGGCTACTAAGCATTTTATTTTATTTATACTATAAGACATAAAATCAACAAAAAATAATTCCTTGCTTTAAGTAAATTACTTAAAAAGAATATCTTCTAAAATTATAATGCATATAATTGAAAAGAAAATAAATTAAAAATGAAACTAATGCTTATATTATTGCTTCTCTATAAAAATAAATGGAATAAACTTCCAGTGAGATTTACATATAAAACAAAATGAGTTAGGGTAAATATTTTTTTTTCTTTTTTTCTGTGATGTCTTTTTAAAGAGCTTAATTGAACAATACAACTTTTATCATTCATAAATAACCTTTTCATTAAATCAAATCGTTATTTATTACTAAAATTATTTTTAAATAATAATTTTAAAAGCTAACATGTATAGAAGACTTCCATAAGATGTTTCTTTATTCAATAGTAAATCATTTTTAAAGCGCTACTATGTAAATTGAGATGTGAAGATCAAAATCCATTTAATCATTGAGACTTCAGAAATCTTATATCTTGTAATTATAGTATAGTACTTCTATAACTTATTTTTGACATTTAAAATGTTTTCATAACGTATAAAGTTAACATTGCGGGTATCAGATGATATTTACTTTTTAAACATTTGTAAAATTTTGAGCCAAGTGTAAAATGAATTTTATATTAGTATTCTTTAATGGTTTAAAGGATAGTGTTGAAGCTTAAGAATAATAAAAAAAATTAGGTTTCAAGATCTGATTCAAAAATCCCTCAAATTATTGGAAAATAGATACAACTGTTACGACATCCAATTACTCATCTCGACTATGATTTTATAGTTAATCACAGGATCTAAATTTTAAATCAAGTTTAACCACAGACCAATTAATTAAAATTGCTGTATCTAAAAAATCTTTTTGCTCAACAAATAAGAAATGAGGCTCTCTGCAGCTTATATCCAATTTTCGAGTCCTAACAACTTCTGTAATCTATCAAAAAATTATCTTACAGGAATACGATGCAAGTACCTCCTACAATAGCTCCCAAAGCGTTGAGACCAAATGTCACCAAATCGATGAAACACGTCAGAATACTTCACTCATACAGACAGACTTGTAGAATACACGCATGTCACCCTCATATTCTTCTTATTACCGTAATCTTAATAATTTCAAATCAAATCATTATCCGTCTTTTTTATTCGACTTGGTTATATTTATTCACTCCATGTCCGAAGTTTGCTTAGTTTGCATCAAGTTCTATTGGACTGGGAAGAAGTTGGGAACTTAATTATAAAATATAAAATCAGAAATAAATCGCTAATGTTAGTTTAAGGGATATAAGCTTAATATTTTAAATAGAAACGGGACAAAAACAGTTCCAAATTTATGAAAAGAAACAAATTAAAAAATTTTCAAAGAAAAGATTAAAATTTACTATGAATAATAATGTACCATTCAGAAATAAAGCTTTTCATATTGGACGATTTTAAAACCAGAGAAAGTTTCTTGCGTATAAAAAGATCTAATGATTTCTAGTCAATGCATTTTTTGGAGTTTCATATATCTGAAATGATCTTTTGTTTAAAATATAGCAGTATTCTGAAGGCCATGTGTGATTAAAATTTCTTTTTTACAAGCCGCAAAAATTCAAAATTAGAGCTTTGTTTCATATTTTTTGGTTATTTTGTTAATTTGATTAAAAATGTAAGAAACGTAAGAATAATATATTTTCTAGAATTCTTTTCTTATAATAGCTCATTGTTTTCATGGATTTTAATTATTTCTTTAAAAACTTAATATTGTCGTTATATTTATATTAAGCTTCAATTTAATTGCCCAATTTTGACTTGTTTCATTCAACTGGATTTGTTGATTATTATGATTTATCTCATGGGTACTATATAACATAAGATGTACCGTGAAAAATGCTTAAAACGAAAATGCTTGGTATGAAAATCGGTTAACATGAAATAATATGGCAGTCAAGACAATATAATAAATAAAATCAACCATTTGTCTTCTGTAGACTCTCAAAAGAAATCTTTTCACACGAAATAATTTTAATAAAATGTTAGATGATATATTTGTCCGTTGTTTCATACTAAAATAGGCTTAGCAAAAAATTCATGTTTAATTTTAGAAAGAAATATTACGTGTTCTTATATCATATATATATATATATATATATATTAGGCGATTATGATAAAATGCATAATGCAACACCAAGAAGGAGTGGCCAGAAAATTATGCAAATTTCCACGTAGACTGACGTCAACGAGTTATAGGCATGATCTGAAATAAGCAGCTCTCCTACACTATTTGAAGAAGATTTAGGAGAAGGAGTCTGCAGAATGCTCAAATTTCCTTGTCTCAGAGCACGCGTGTAATAGCAGAGAATTCCAGGCCATCATCAAAGGAGACAGTTCCAGCAGACAGACAATTTTACAAGGAGCATGGCGATCGCACTGAGAAGGGCAGGATAGTCCGTACGGCAAATCATAGCTGACATACACCTGGAACGCGTCCACAGTGCACAGGTTGTGGCAAAGCTAGCTGGAACAAGGAAATGTGGTTAGTTTGAGGGATGCCGGTATTTCCAGAATGACTCAGGGTATGTGGACTGACGCATTTACCGACAAGTAGCGACTGTCCTGGAGACCTTTTCTTCCTACTTTCTGCAGCATGTTCAAGACATCTTGGATGTTTCCATATCAACCAGAATTACTTCCCGATCATTGATTGCTAATGAGTTGTACTCGTGGTTCCCGTTAAGAAGACTGCCATTGACCCCACAATATAGACGTCAAAGACTGCAATGGTACTGGACACAAGCAATGTGGACGATGGAATGGCACAGTGTAGTGTTCACAGACTAGTCACGCTTCTATTTCTCCAATGATAGTCGCCGCGAAGGAGTGTGACTTCCAATCCGTCCGCATTTATGAAACGTGGCACCATGGCTTGGGGTGCAATTGAAAACGATTCTAGATCAACTCTTGTTTGTATTCAGGGTACTATGACAATCAGACTATACGTGGATGATGTAATGTGGCCGGTGACTCTCGCATACCTTCAGGTGGTGCCCAATGCCTTTTTTTTAGCAAGATAACGCCCAACCGAACAATGTATGCATAAGCCAACGTTCTCTGCAAATTGAACACATGCTTCCCTGGCTATTGTTCTATCTTGATCTCTCACATATTGATAATTGATCATATTTGGGATGTGAATGGACGCTATTTCCAGATCCTTCCACTGCCATGTTCAGAAAACGAACTGTGGCAAATGGTTGACAGGGAATGGAGAGTCATTCCTCAAGACGCCATCCGTACTCACATTGACTATGTACCCAGATGTGTTGCTTTGAGTATAGCCGTCTACGGTGATCTTATATCCTAAAAAACCGATGCTATTCTCTCTCTGTATTAAACATATAATTTTGAAATAAAGATAACTTATTTTCCATTATTGTCTATCTGCGTTTGCCGAATTTCTTCACTTTCTGGCCCCTTCTTCTTTGTGTTGTATTTTAACTGTCACAATTAAATATATATATATATATATATATATATATATATGAGTCGTTTTCTTTGAAGGTGGTGCAAATCATGATAACAATGAATGCTAATTGCTATGAGTTTTATACATATAAGCAGTCCTCCCTCGAAAAAGGCTTACTTGTTACCGTTTTGTCAATATAAATGTACAAATTTACATAGTTAAGAAAATAACAAATTCAATTATTTTTTGTGAGTGGTATAATTCCATAAAAACATAATATTTAGTTTAAAAATTATTCTACAGAAATTCTCTTCATTAACGACACGATGGATCTATTGCCTTATATTCCTCCAATACGTTAGGACTATTTTCAAAAATCTACCCGTAAAGATAAAAGTGAAAAATGTCACTCCAGAAAGTTAATTGGGGTTACCTCTGAAAAAAAAATAAAAAAATTGATTTGATTCAACTAAAATCTCATATTTAATATTTCATAACTGTATGATTGTCACATTTTTTTGACATTGCAAGTGGTGTAAGTGTATTTGAGATATCATCAAAAGTAT
>BMAW01028554.1:0-11871 GCA_019974015.1 Nephila pilipes | reverse complement strand
AGATATCTTTTCGGCCTGATTGGTAGGCCCGTCGACTTCTGACCCCTTGGTCCAGGGTTCGAATCAACGCTGCCGCTTCTCGATCGCCGTCCTATACCGATCGCCGTCCTATACCGATCGCCGTAGATTATTCAGTGTATTACTTATCTCATTAATTTCGTAAACCTTATTTTTAAATTAACAAATACGAATAAGGTTGACTCAGCCCAAAATCTGGAATTAAATTCTTTTAGATCATACAAAATATATATTTGTAGTTTTAACCCATAAGCAACTCACTATTAAATTAAATCAAATCGCAATTTCAATCAGAACAAATACTTTTTTTTCCAAATCTTCATTCATCCCCTTTCCACTTCTGCTTTTAGTAGGACTTCTATGCTTTCATGTTTAGAATGACCAAAGATTCTAAACGTATAGATATTCACAATATTTAATTAAATATTTGCGGACTAACACTTTAAGGAACATAAAATATTTAATAAAATTCTACATAGTCAACAATTTTACAAATCGTCTACAACGTCATCCTTCTCTTCTCGCAAAATCTCATGTGTCTGACTCGCCAGATAATTATCTCTTATGCCGCAGCTCTAGCGCCATCTACAGTTTCGGAAACAGAGCTTTTTAGTTCAACATTATGAAAAAAATACATCCGAAAATCTAGACATTGAACTCAAATAAGACTAACTACATAATCTGCACCTTCAAGTGAATGTTATAAAACACATATGCACTACACATAAGACAAGAAAAGAAGTACAAAAACAATTACGTCTGATATACAATCATATTGAGTGATGTACACTCGCTTATGGCATGTTGTCAAAAAGTTATTATATGGGAGGAATCAGATGAACAGAAGTATTCATCATATTTTCTATTTTTGAACTTTTAACTTCCTTTGATCTTGGAAATTGTAAGTGTTCACAATAACCCTGTTACGTGGAAATCTGTATAAATTTTAATTAAATGCCTTAATTATATGCAAAATACAATAAATAAACGCGATGCTCATTTTAATATAGGACAGTTGTGCCATTTCAAATATGTTATGTTTCTTAGCAACCGCTGTATCGATAAGTGTTATTTGTTATTCCAGGACATAATAAAGCTGTAATTATTACTATGAATAACTGAGTTAGCAAATTTTAATTTACTATTCTTAAGACATATTTGTATTGTCACCATTCAGAGTTGCCTATTTAAACGAACATTTCTTGAACTTTCGAAATCAGTCATTGTAGAATTCAACATCATCCTCATGGTTATTTCAGTGCTAGTCTGGGCAGGCATTTTACTCGTGTATAATTAAAAAACATTAAAGTAGAATGCAGATGAGCAGTACACTCAGTTTACGCGTTTAAATTTATAGTAATAAAAAATGTGTGATAAGATATAGTGGTAGTATGTTTAAAGAAGTTAAAAAGAGTTAACTTAAAAAACTAAGCTTATAAGTTTATTTTTTATGGGTTTTGGGGGGGGGGTTACCATCCTAGGATGCATCATTTTTTTATTTCAATTTTGTTTCATTTTTTACGAATTTTTTTTAGGAGTCCAAATCAACCTTACTCGCCCTGGACGAAAGCAGGATTTTGGAGCAATATAAATAAGTAAAAAAAAGGGAAATGAATGAAAAGAAGTTTGATAAGGGAAGGAAGAAATGAGTCAAGGGAATAAGTCAATTAAATTTGAGAAGAGTGGCGCTGGATCTGATGAAGTTATTCACGAGCCAAAAAGCAATTTGGAACTATGGAGTGATGCCTTTTTGCGTATTGACTCACCGTTTTCCTATTGGTCGCTCAGCTTGGGAGGGTGTGATGTCATTGACAAAGCTAGATGGATGAGATAAAATGGTATTGTTGGATGTGAAAAAAGTGAAAAAGGAGTAGTAAAATTGAAAAAAAAAATGCACTTAAGGACGATAAAGATTAAAATAATTTTAACAGGATTCATATGGAAATGGGTCGAAGTCGCAGTTATGGGAGAAAATGTTTTGGGCATTAATGAGTGTATTTTCGTGATAATGGATTGTGTTAAATATCATCGCGCCAGGTATGCTATCATTATCATTAAACGATTGTTTTCACAACGGATTTAATTTTATACCAAATCTATTTCTTCTTTTGATCAAATTTCGAACAAGCCCAATTGCATTTGTGGCCGATATAAAAATGAAATTTATGATGGTTAAAATAGATGAAATGAAAGGGACTTTACAAGAATTTTCTCGAATGAAGATCCAGGAACTAATTTAGAAAATGAAAAGTTTGATATCTTTTGTATGTGTAAAGGTTTGTTTAAAATAAAGGAAAAGGCCCATCCCTTCTTGCGGCTACGATAGAGAGCTATCTAAAAAAAATACGTGGATACATTTCCATTATCCTTTAAGCTCCTAATCCAGTCACTGTACGTGGATCATTTTCTGTACAGACAGATAAAAGTCCAACAAGCTTTGGCATCATGTGAAGAAAGTGTACTGATTTTTAAGGATGCCAGCTTGGATCTTCGAAAATGGAGTACATATTCTTCCGAACTAAAGTAAGAATTAAAGAAATTAAATTTTGAAGTAGATGAATTTGAAGAGTCACTGAAAAAGCTTTTGATAGCTTATAAAGTTTTAGGAGTTGAGTGGCACGAAAAGGATTGATACATTTAACTTTGAATCTACAAATTTTTTTTCGAAACCATTCTTTCTAAAAGAAATTCTACTAAAAGATACTTGTTACAAACAACAGGTGGACTATTTGACCCAATGGGCTCTATAGGTCCTTACACTATCCGAGTTAAATATTTAATTCTGGAAATCTGGTGTTTAGATTGCCTAACAATTAAAGATTTTTTGGGGGAAATGGTGCGATGAGATCCAATATTTAAAGGAAATAAGTATTCATCGATATTATTTTCAAGATTTTTGCCCTAAATTACACTTACCATTCAATTGCATTGCTATTTAGATGCCTCTAAGAAAGCATATGGTACTGTTGCGTTTATATACATAAAATTGGATGGCGAAAATGTTATTTCTAGTTTTGTAGCAACGAAAATCAGAGTAGCTCAATTAAAAACTCTGGGTGCAATTTTGTCTACAAGAATAAGCCGAAAAATTGAAACTGCTCTTTAACTTCTTATTAGTCGATTTTGTTGGACTGACACATCAATAGCGGATAGTTGGACTGACACGTTTCTAGATCAAGTGGAACTCGAAGAGACCAAGGTGTTTTTGAAAAAAAGAATACAAGAAATACAAAGATTAAGCAAACCCAAAGAATGGCATCACTGTATAGGAAAGGATAATCACACCGATTTAATAAGTCGAGACCAAGTTTCAAAGAAATTTAACAGTATTACTTAGAGTTATCATTTTTGGAGAAATGTCGTTCTGACTCTGCTCCACGAATATCAACCAGATCTGCAAACCCGTTTAATGTAAATACACCAATAGGCACGCTGAAATGTTTTAATATATCCAAAGATCCTTAAAATCCCTTATTAAACTGAATGCCTACCATACATCCTTCTAATCGCAGTGTTGGCAATGCAACAAAAATATCTTTGTAAAAGAGTTTCCATGAAACTCCATTAAAACACTCGTTAGCATTTTGAGTTTTTCCCATTTCTCTAATAAGCTTTTATCGCAAAACTTCATGTCTATTGATTTGATAATGTTATCCAGATTTTGTGGAAGTCCTTTAGACTTATGCTTATAGATTTGTTTATTGTGTGATACGGCTCGCTGCACCACATCTCCGGTCCAACAGGGCATTGGCTGTGCATTGGTCGTTTTGCATTTGAACATCAATGAAAAAATACCGCAATTATTGCACACTGCATACCTCCTAAATAATTCACGTTATCACGGTTAGGGATACCATAATAATTTTGTAACTTATCAATGAAGGCATCCGTCAGTTTTCCCCTTCCTCCAAGCTCATTTCGTTTTGATTTCAATTTTCTTTATCTTGTTCCTACACGTTTTTGTATATGTCCTATACATTCGTATTTTTTACGGTATTCTGACCATAAATATCTTATACAGCGTGATATTCTTTGGAATCACCGTTACCAAAAATGTTTATGTATTGTAATTTTCTCATTTCAACTTGAACGTTCAAAAAGACGATAAACGCCAACAGGTTCCAAAGTATGTTTTTCGCAGTTATGAATGTTGTTTAATTCTTCATTATTTTTAATTGAAAAGTCGGCATACCTTAGACATGAATTCAGCGTCTTATACCTTCCCTATATCTATTGAGATAACAGAGACACATCCAATCATGGATGAATATCATCTCCGTAGCCAAGTTCCATCAGCCGATACACCACATTGAGATCATTCAGGGTCATTTCAATTACCTCTTATTTCCAAAGCAGCTTCATTCATCGTATTGCATACTATGTAGCTAGCAGCAACTTCAAGTGTTTTCTCAAGGAAACCAAATGTTATCTTTCACGGAACATTTACTTAATAGCAGAAAGAATTTTTTGGCCGCAGAATATCCTTTACCAGTGACTCTCATCTCGCAAATGCAAGATTAACAGTAAGCAATTTGTTTACTTTATCAGAAAAGCAGAAATAGAAGGAATGGCCACAGTTTTCACTTTTACAGTCATGGTCATGGCTACTGCAAAAAAAAAGACACTTTCATCACATTAATTCTTCTTTCAAAACATACAGGACAACCCAAAAAAGAAATTGAAATTGAAAATTCCTAATTCCTACATGATTGAAAATTCTAATTTAAAAATAGCATTTTTTTTTTATCATTTCCTGCAATATCTGAAGGTTTGAATAATTCATCAATTTTATTTTACTCGCTGTTACAACATCTAAATCGGTACTAATTTTTTCGTTCTCTGGAACTGAAACATTATTAGAGTACCTATTACCTTTAAACTGTCTGTTACGAGGATAACTTATTTCTGTTATTTCCCATAGCTGTAAAAATACTAATTCCAGAAAATATATTCAGTATTGTTTAAAAAAAAAAGTCTATAACTTTTGTTGTGCAATTAAACAAGCACAGTTGTCATCAAATCAAGTTGTATGAAAATAAAGCAATTATTGCCAAATTCCGTTAAATTCTACATTGTCAGACACTAGCACAATGCGTATTATTTTAAATACTGCATCAAATGCTTTCTAAAATTATTTTATAAAGAAAAACATTTTCAATTATGTTGGACAACTTTAAAGGGCATTTGAATACCTACATCCGGTTTTTTGAGCTTTATTAATTCTTTAATTTCTTTGCTTTTAAGTGACGTAAAAATTCAAGAAAACAAATATCTGAAAAAATTATTTTTTGCAAAAATTGATGATTTCAACGTATTCGTATACCCCCTTAAGATTTTTGTTTTTTTGAATTTAACTAGTATTATCTTATATGTTATATTTGTAATTTGATTATGTTAAAGGTAAACTTCTTTGTAGTTTAAGTAGGCAGAATGGTCGAACCCAATCTTCGATAGAGGACGCCACACATGGTTAGAAGACGCTTTTTGTACCGACTTCGGCAGAGATTTTCCCGATACGACTCTCTACATATGTGTACGTTTTTCTGTAAATATTTCAGTTGATTAAATTAGTTATAAATTAATTACGTCTATTTGACTGCAATGGAAAATTAGTAAACACACGACACACTCAACCAACAATACGATTGACGGAAAGAAAGCAATAATAAAATAAACACAAGCATCAATAATTAGACAGCATTTCTTGGAATATATGTACATGGAAATGTATGCACGTCTGTTGCTTCTTAATATTACATAAACTTTGTTTGGTTTCGTTTCGATTTAATAATGTCAC
This sequence comes from Nephila pilipes, assembly GCA_019974015.1. Classification (NCBI taxonomy): domain Eukaryota; kingdom Metazoa; phylum Arthropoda; class Arachnida; order Araneae; family Nephilidae; genus Nephila; species Nephila pilipes. The sequence goes on along the minus strand of BMAW01028554.1, from coordinate 6,056 downwards.
ATTACGAGTCACACAAATTCCATTGGCGATGAACCTAGTAGTTTTCAACCTCGGTCAAGTGACCAGAATGACACCTGAGCTTGCACGCTCTCTCCTAACTTCCACACCATTGCAAGGGGATAACTAAAATTTGATTATCCAACGTATTCGTATAAACCCGTAAATCACTAGCTTCTTCAAAATACTCGGCTGCCTTTTGATGAGCGCTGTTTTAAATAATGATACGAACGTGAGTTGATGTTTTCCAGCATCGGAAAAGATAGGTATCAGAGATGTCACGAGTTAGCAAAAGACAGTTAAAGCAATTGACACTTTCTTGCGACCATTTTGCGAAAAACGTAACGACTATAGAGATAATTGAAAAGTACTCGAAGTTTTGGAAACTAATCGAAAAATCGAAAGGGAAAAAGTTATGGACTTTACGTGAATTTTCCTATGTGACTTCACACCTGGTCTGAAAGTTTTTAATACACGAAGAGCTACAATTGAAGTCAAGTCTGTGTACTGAATCAGTTGTTTGTGGAGTCTGTTTGTGGACCCGGAGAATCTCAGAGGATTGAATCTGTTGGAGAACTGTTGCGGAGAGGGAGACTCTCTCGCTTTTTATACTCTACTAAGAACGTCGATTGGGGAATTGCCTGAACACATTCGGGGTGGGGGGAGTGTTCCGGGTGAATTCACGAAGAAGCAACATGTATCTGCTGGGAATCGTCGGAGTCTTCCCTTAAAGGATATTACTGCGGACAGCCTCCGCTGTAGAAATTAATAAACTGGTGAACGGAACGATACTGATATAACTGTGACTGTACTTAATGTGTGTTTTGCTTCTGCATCTTTGTCATTGAATTGTGCAAGTGCTGTGTATCTGTCATTGTCCAAATTGAGCTACATGCGTGTTGTCCTGAAGATTCCGGAATAAATTATCAATTGTCGTTATCCTCCGAGTTCGACTTGATTTTCACCCCAGCAAACGAACCGAGGAAGAAATACTCCGTAACAATACTAAGACATATATAGAACCGAAAAAATCGAATACCATAAAAAATATATAATAAATATTTTTGTAATTATAAAGTGATATCATTCTCAGTTACAGGATTTTTATATTTCAAATCTTTCCTTATCGAAATAAAAAATATTCCTAATATATATGTGGGAATTGTCCCGCTGCGCTACAGCAGCGCCACCTTCAACTTAGATTAGATGGTTAGATCTCGAGGTGTAAGCACGCAGAAATGCGTGTCCGTCTTTTTCTTTAATTTTTCATATGTAAACAAACATTTTCCCTCCTTAAATGAGCGTGGTTCTTGACAATATGCCGACGCCAACCTCCACAATGGGGGCTCGGCAAATGAACCACTGTTTAAAGTTAAATTAAAATTTAAAATGAAATCGTGCAACTAGAACGCGAACAGGCTAACGGTTTGGCTGACGCCCAAAAAATGGACGCTAGTGTGCAGACTACGTTGGAAATAATTTTGTCGGAGTACAGACGGTACTCGACAGTTTTGGACTTGAGTAAATGAAGTGCAGACGGCACTTACATCACTACCAAGTTACGAAAAATCCATAATTTGTGCGAAACTGGAAGTGCAGACGGCACTTACTACCGAACATTTGTTGTTGTTGTGCCACCATTCCGTTGGACTTGTTGCAGAATTTAGAAAAATCAACGCTAAAAGAACAGACGGTTTATGTTTTGTTACCTAATTGGATATACCATTGTTGGATATACCACTGCTGAAAAGAGGGGTAAGTACCTCCTCTCTTTACCTTTCAATTTATATGTGAAAATAAGTTTTATTCAGTGACTGTTCTACTTGAACTATATAAAGATGATCACCCTTAATGATATTCCTGTTGTGTCAAATTTTCTTAAAAGAGGAAATATTAAAACAATTAAGTTCTTAAACAGTATATTATTTAACGATGCATTTGATCGTAATTCAAGAAAAAAATTGAGAAGTTTTTCCTCATTTCCCAATGATTTCAATGTTGAAGATCGTAAGAAATTAATATTCGATTCTTTTTCTTTAAATGATTTGGTTTGTGTAATAAATGTGTTAGGTCTGGATACTAATGGTAGTAAAGAAGAACTCCTTAATAGACTTTTTCAATCTTTATCGAATCTAAATGAATTGCAAGCTTTAAACTGTAAATCGTTAAACAGCGACTCTGAAATTTCTGATGACGAAGCAGAAAAAAGTCCTACTTCATTCTTTCCCCCTTCTGTGATGTCTCCGGCTTTGAATCATAACATGTCTGCTAATACTTTCGACCCTTCCCTTTATTTTGTTTTGAAAGATCTCGGAAATTCACATCGAAAGTTTACTGGTTCTGATTCATATGATATAAAGTGTTTTATTCAAGACTGCGAGGAATTTTTTCTTTTTTTCCCATCGTTGAATGAACAGCAAAAAATAATATTCGCTAAAACTTTGATTGAAGGTCAGGCAAAGAGTTTTTTATATACGCAACGTAATCTTACCACATGGTTTTCATTTAAAAATGCTTTATTAGAAGAATTCCGCCATCAATTAAATTCTGCTGAGATTCATAGACAGATAAGTAGACGTAAATTACGTCAAACCGAATCCCTTTTCGAATATTTTATTGCAATTCGAGAACTCGCTAGTACTTCCAGTGAAATTATTGATGAATCTTCATTGTTTGAATGCTGTATAAACGGCATACATGATTACCCATCAAATAAAGCTATTTTATACGGTGCAAAATCTATCCCAGAATTTAAAGAGAAACTTCGTATTTATGAAAAAATAGTCAGTGATAAAAATAAAAAACCCTTTCCAAGAACAAATTCTCAATTCAGTCAAGGACGCGGCATGAACTCAAAACATAATTTTCATAGGTCTGAAATCCAAAATGATAATACACATAATAAGCCCAAAACTTGTTTTAATTGTAATATGTCTGGTCATATTTCTCGTTTCTGTCCCGACAAACATAAAGGTTTAAAATGTAGTATTTGTAAAAGTTTTGGTCATATTTCTGCAAAGAGTACTAATAAACTTATTCCAAATCGAACTGATAATGCTGTGTCAACTGTAAATAATTTTCCTCCTTTGATATATAAAACTGTTACTATTAATGATAATTCATTTATTGCATTAGTAGATACTGGTAGTCAGAAAACAATTCTAACGAAAAATACATATAAAAAAATCGGTTCACCACCTTTAAGGATCACTTACAGCTTTTGGTAATGGACACATTACACCTATCGGTAGCTGTATACAAAAACTTACAATAGATAATCAGAAATTTATCACCAACTTTTGTGTTGTCAATAATGACACTATGACGTCAGATGCTATTATTGGCATGGATATTTTAGCACAGGCCGAAATAAAAATCAACACAGACGGTGTTAGATTAACAAAAATTTCGAATACTGAAACGGAAAATACCGAACAATTTTCGATCACTAACATCTCAACAAATGATAAATTAGAACTTGAAATCGGATCAGATGTCACAAAAGTTCAACGAAACATTCTTCATAATTTGGTTACAAGCTACAAGCCAAATAAGACTGAAACTACTGATATTCAGATGTCTATTAATTTAAAGAATGATACACCAATAACTCATAAACCACGACGATTACCTTTTGTTGAAAGAAAAATTGTAGACGACCAAGTGATGAAATGGTTGGCTGAAGGTATTGTTGAGCCATGCTCTTCTGATTTATCTAGCCAAGTAGTTGTCGCCAGGAAAAAAGACGGATCCCCGAGAGTTTGTATCGATTATAGAAAAATTAATAAAAACATTGTAAAAGATAATTATCCCTTACCATTAATAGATGATCTGCTTGATAACCTTCAAGATGCAAATACGTTCAGTACAATTGATCTACGTAACGCCTTTTTTCATTTAGGAATAGAACCAAATAGCCGACGATATACATCATTTGTGACTCATAATGGACAATTTCAGTTTCTACGTGCTCCTTTCGGTCTTTGTACATCACCAACAGTGTTTCAGCGGTACATAAACACAATATTTAAGGATTTAATTATTAAAGGTCATGTTTTAATTTACATGGACGATGTCATTATAAAATCTAAAAATACTGAAGAAGGTCTCGAAAGACTTGCCTCAGTGTTTTCACTCGCTTCCTCTTACGGATTAGACATAAATTTTCAAAAATGCAAATTTTTAAGTAAACAAATAGAATTTCTTGGTCATGTTATCAAAAATGGTAAATTGTACCCGTCACCACAAAAAATCAAAACTGTTATTAATTTCCCTGAACCGAAATGCCAAAAGGACTTACAATCTTTTCTTGGTCTTGCTGGATATTTTTGGAAATTCATTTTAAATTTCTCCATCATTGCACATCCTCTAACAGAACTTCTGAAGAAAAATCGTGAATTTAAATTTTCTGATAAAGAAATACAAGCATTTAATTGTCTCAAACAATGTTTATCCTCTCCACCTGTTCTAAACATTTACAATCAAAACGCTGATACCGAAATTCATTGTGATGCTAGTACTCATGGTTATGGATGTATTTTACTCCAAAAATCAATGACTGATAATGCGCTCCACCCAATATATTTTATGAGTAAGAAAACGACAGACGCCGAAACAAAATATAGCAGCTATGAACTTGTAGTCTTAGCTATTGTCCAAGCATTAAAAAAGTTTAGAGTTTACTTGTTAGGCAAACATTTCAAAATAGTTACTGACTGCAACGCGTTCGCAATGACTCTAAAGAAAAAAGATTTGTGTACTCGAATAGCGCGATGGACATTGCAACTACAAGATTTTGATTATGAAATAGAACATCGCTCTGGTTACAAAATGAATCATGTAGACGCACTAAGTAGATACCCAGTTATGGTCGTATAAGACAGTCTCGTAGCAAAAATCAAAACGGCTCAAGAACAAGACACTGAAATCCAAACTATCAGAGAACTTTTAAAAATTAAACCGTACAAAGATTACCTTCTAAAATCCGATATTCTCTACAAGTTTGTAGATGGTGAAGAACTATTCGTTGTCCCTAAAAATATGCAGAATGACATTATACGCAGCGTTCACGAGCGTGGACACTATGCTTCTAAAAGAACAGAAGAAGCACTCAAGCACCAATTCTATATCCCTAAAGTTAAAGAAAAAATAGACTGTTTAATTCAAAATTGTGTTCCATGTATTTTGGTTAATCGCAAACGTGGCAAACAAGATGGTCTACTACATCCTATCGAAAAAGAAGCCATTCCTCTACACACTTATCATGTTGACCATTTAGGCCTATTTCCTACTACAAATATGAATTATAAACATATTTTTGCCGTCATTGACTCCTTCACAAAATTTGTATGGCTTTACCCAACGAAGTCAACAGATGCTGCAGAAGTTATTGCAAAGTTAGAAAATCAAAAATACATATTTGGCAATCCATCTCGAATTATTTCTGATCGTGGTACCGCATTCACTTCTAAACAGTTTCAAGATTATTGCAGTACCGAAAACATTGAACATTTCCCAATCACCACCGGATTACCTAGAGCAAATGGACAAGTAGAACGTTTAAATTCTACAATCGAAACAGTCATATCTAAACTTTCCATAGACAACCCAGAAAAATGGTACATGCACATCAAAGAAGTCCAAAGAGTTATAAATTCAACATTTCAACGAAGCATTCAAACAACTGCCTTCGAATTACTGTTTGGTACTAAAATGAAGACGCCACAAGATCTCAATATCACAAATTTACTTAATGAAGAAATCCAAGCTAATTTTGTCAACAACCGTGACGAGTTAAGGAAAAAAGCTAAACAACAAATCCTGAAAGTTCAAGATGAAAATAGAAGAAATTACAACCTCCGGCGAAAACCAGCAACTATTTTCAAGCTTCATGATCTTGTCGCAATCAAACGTACTCAAATTGGACCAGGACTCAAACTAAAACCCAAATATTTAGGTCCGTACAAGATAACGAAAATCAAACCGAACGACACTTACGATGTTCAAAAGTGTGGCTTTTTTGAAGGTTCAGCGAAAACTAGTACGTGTGCTGAATATCT
>BMAW01028553.1:19079-49846 GCA_019974015.1 Nephila pilipes | reverse complement strand
TCATTCTTGAAACATAAAGGCAAATAGAAAGGGAATGTATGGATTTGCAATGAATTCATGTCTCTGAATTCGATTTCAAACTGGAAGTCCACAACAAAATCCAACAGATGGTAAGCTTGAAATTTAGTGGAACATTTACTTACAACACAATACGTTTTGAGCGTTTTAAATACTTAAAAATTAAACGAGGTTTCAAAATCTCTTATCTCAAAATATTAAAGATAATCTCTTATCTGAAAATATTAAAGATAAATAAAAGACAAATATATGCGAGAAAAATTTAAAAGCATTGTTCATTTACTGTTAGTGAAACTTTGCAAATCATTTGTTTCCTACCGAAACTAGTCCTATCGAATGTACTTTTTTCCCATGAGAATAAGATTCACAAATCTCGATAAGTTTTGATTTTATTTCGCTTAGTTTTCCAATTATATCTTGAATATAATGAATTTAGATTTTCTTAAGACTCATTAAAGAAAAAAGCGTTTGTCTATTTAGTACATATGTTTGAAATTTTTTTTTGTAAGGAATTTAAATTTGGACATTTTCTTTTCATTATTTTGCTACACTCTTTATCAAAATTAACAATTTTATTATTATTTATAGTATAAAAATTCCTTTTAATAAAATGAAAAACATCAACATTCTATTCATAAATGCTTTTTGAAAAAAAAATCTGATCTGAAATGGGCAGGAGTGATAACTTTGGCTTTTTTTTTTTGAACTTTGTAAAATGTTTTTTCCAGTTAATTATAATTTACGAAATTTACTTTTAACTGCATAGCGAGAAGTCTTCTTACATTTATACACCATTAACTATTCATACTTTTTTGTACCTTAAATAGAATAATTTATTTTATATATTAAAAAATTTCATCTTTATTTTTATTGTCTCTAACGAGAATTGTCTTTTATTTATTTTTCCTGCTCATTATCTTAATTATAACAATTAATCCTATAATTATCAAAAGTTATTAAAAACATTTCAATTAGATACCATTTCCTTTTTTTGCGGTGCATTTTTAATAACAAAATAACTGCTAATTACATGTTTTATTAGCCTCAGATTACGTCAGTAACAAACTTAGCTTTAAGACGTATAACAATTTGTAACAAAAATTAAAATACATATATTAAGTATAAGTTATCAATAACATTACCGAACAGGTAATTCATAAATTTATTATTCAAAAGCAACGAATTTTAAAACAATTATTTGTTTTCTTATTGGAAAAACCCTTTTAATATAACGTAAAAAAAAAATATCGAACCTATGTTTGCAACGAATGTTCTAAGAGACAAAGTTCAATTCGTTTGCGCATGTTTTGAGCAACGTGTTTCAAAATGCTGGGGGTGGTTCTTAATATTCTTTGAGTAATATGACAATTTACAGATAACTTATTGCTAGGACATTCTTTTAATAAATTTTATTTTTTATATAATCCTCCAGAAAAAAACCTTGAGTCAGATCAGTGGAACGAGGTGGTCAAAGATTTCGTGAGATGAGCCGATCGAGTAAAAAATATTGAAGCATGCCCATGGTTTCATTTCTCGTATGACATATTGCGCCGTCTTCTTTGAGACAAAAACCTTGTTTCCGTTATCTGAGCTTTACGATTTATTTCTGAGGAGTTAAGTAAAGGACGATGTTTCTGAAAAATGATTCTGAAACATTGGGAGACGTGAAGATCGGCGTATTACTCGAAGGATACGAAAAATCACTTCCAGTTACTTGAAACGCGTTTCTCAAAACATGCGCAAAAACCAAGTTCAACTTTATCTCCTAGAGAAGAACATCTAGAACATTAGTTGCAAATGTAGGTTGAAAATGTTTTTCTTAGTCATATTAGAAGCTCTTTTCCCAATTAGAATTAAAATAGTTGTTTTAAAGTTCGTTGATTTTGTATAATAAATTCATGAATCATTAATACAAGAGCTTTCAGGATTACTGGAAGTAATATAAATGTTAAGTATCACGAAATTATTAAATTCAGTTTTATTTTTTCTTAAAATTGTTCATTCTACTCAAAATAATCATTTTATGAATACCAACAACAACGTATACTCGTTCAGCAAAATTCAATATCTACTACTTATAACTATTTGTGTTATTGTTATACAAATGTTTGCTGCATTTTAATGATAGAGTTCATCTATTTGTGTTCGAAAATCTTTGCTTAAATTTTCTATGTGTTACTATTTTATGCTTATTCGTAATGCAATTAAAAATTTATCTATTTAGGCCACCTTTATGTTCATGTTTTAGTATAAGGTAAAGAATAGAACACTATTTTGAAATTCGAAATAAATGACATGTAATTTTTTATACCATATATGTACAAATACCTGAAGGAATATTTTTTGATTTAAAGATCTAAGTAGTTAAGAAAACATTTTTCAGTCTGACTACACTGTTCTTATTCATATATTTAAAATTATTATTGCGAATTTTATTTTTATTGATTTTACTTCATGAAAATAAATTTCAATGTATCAATTCTATTATTTCGTAAAATCAATTACTCTGGAGCATCAATTTTAACAATGGATACTCTTTTTGGATATCTTAACTATCAACAAATATTTAATTTTAAATAATTACAAAATAATGTTATTTTAAATACACTTAATAATTGTATTTTATGTGAAAATTAAAATCAATTTTTATATATTAGACTTATTCATATAATATGTTTTGTATGAAGAATTCTAATAAATTTCTTATTGACTTTACAGAATGTTTGCACTTTCATATATTATAGATATGTATGTAATTTTAAAATATCTCTTTTTACTATATAACTATTATATTTGTATTACTTTATGCAATGCAGCAATTTCTGAGAAGTCTGAGAAGCCTTGATAAAGCTCCCATCTGAAATCAGATTTACTCCCTGGATTTCTATACAAGTTAATGGTCAGCAAGATAATTCTTCACATCTGCTTATAATATGATGGATTATTCATCGATTAAATGTTTTTTGAGAAATGTAATATTTAATATCGGAATAATTTTAAAATATAGGATTTCCAATGTTTCTTTCATGATTTTTGAAATGCACTACATATGTAAAGTGTACAGGCTTTGAACTTCATATTTTCATAATTAAATTCAAATTTTTATATTTGTAAAGCTCAATAGCATCTACTAAGACTAAGATGCCATAATTTACTACTTTATCTAGAATTTACAGGTATTCCACACAAATTTCTATCCCAAAAATTAGTGTCTCAATGGGAAACAAGTCATCTTCTCCCCTCAAAATACTTTGTTTATTCTTAGAAAATTAAAAAAAAATAGGTGCGAGTATTTATTCTTAGAAACATTTATTTTCAATATATGGGAGCAAAATGGGATTATTAGTCTAAGTATTATAATAACTTTATTATTCGGTGATGTAAGTATTAGGAAAAATGTATGAATTAAAGAGGCAAGATATACTCCTAAAACTAAAACTGTATTCTTTTTGTTAAATATGTATGATATTTATTGCAAATTATTGTTAAGGTACATTTCAATTATTCTCACAAATTTTTTGAAAAAGATTTATGAATTTTGAGTTATTTAAAATATCTACACACGTCATTTTCATGGATATTTCAATTTATTTTTGTGATTTAAAATTTAATATAACATTTTAATGAATTTTTACAACATTTAATCTAAAATAAAGAATATGACAGACATGGTCTTTCGTGCTAAATATTAAAAAAGAAGAAAAGTATGCATTTTCATCAGGAAAAAAAAGCACTCTAAATTCTGCTAGAATAAGGAAGTATATATTTTAATTAAATTATCAAACTAACCAAACCTAATTAAGAAATATACAATTTTTAATAAATGTAATTTTCATATTGCAATACGATTTAGATTTCGCTTTCAATAAAAATCTGAATCGCATTGAACATTAAAAGAATATTTTAAAAAAAAAATATTTTAAGAAAAATAAATGAAGTTAAAATGAAGCTTCATATAGAAAATAAATAAGATTCCCTTAACACAAGAACACACTGAATAAATAAGAAAAAATAAACTGATTTGAATATTTGTTACTAATGATAGGACGTTGTTCATATTATTTTTAAACGAATAATTACTTTGCAAATTTGGCTATATTTTGAATTTTTGTCTCAAATATTCATGCCATAATAACAATTTTAGATTTAAGAAACATTAAATTATTTTTTATCTGACTGTATTTCTAGAACCTTTTTCTATTTATTTCAAAACAGCTTCTTCAACAACTTCAACACGACTGCCTGAACACCTTTTAAGGAGTCATAGACCTACCACGCCAGTTTCAAGCACACGAAAAAAAACCTTCACCCGAACAACAGAGCCTCCGAATGAAGGTTAGTTCTTAACTAATTAATTCAAAAAGCATAAGTAAGTCGATTGTTATAATTGTAATAAAGGGAAATGGAGAAAGTTTTTATTTTAGGAAATTCGATGGTATGGAGAGAGTGAAAGGAAACCAAACTTTTGATTAAAATAATGACTTCACTGTTAATGAACGTTTCTGTATATATTTAAAAATATGATTTGCTATTTTCTAGATTTCGACTATGTTTGCTTTCGCATCCCGAAAGGTATACTCCCTCCAATGAGTGGAGATACAAGACCATCATCTCAGAACGCATCGAAAATTCTTAGACATTTATTACCTGATCCTAATGTGAGAACCGCATCTACACACGGATCCACCACGTCTTCTGATACAGGTTTGGTAACCTTTTTTCACAGCTGACACATCAACTTCTTTTAATGAAATGAAACTATGTTGTGAATTCTTCTTTCTTTTTCTTGTATTATAATTACAATTTGGTTTTTTTCTATAGTTTCCATACATTTAATATTTATGAAAAATCTATAATATATAGCCTCAATAACAGATTCAATTTATTCTGGATAATAATTTTAAAAATTAATCCATTTCGTAATTTTTGCATTTTAAAAATTATTATACTTAAAAAAAAACACTTATTGAGTAATCATAAATATTTGATTATATAAATATTTGATTTCACTAAAAATCAGCCATTTTTAGTTAAAAAAGAAAGGCTTTTCAGTAAATGAATACAGCTGCCATCTGTCGACTGTAAAAATGGTGAAGAAGTAGGTTTTGGAAAAAAATTGACACAAAGTAACTTTGAAAACCTTTTTTCGGTGTTAAAATACACTTTCGTCTCCTTCGAAACATCAGCGAAATTCCCTAAAAATGTTGGAGCGTTTCGATTAATGGTGTGGATTTGCAAAACGGACCAACTGACAAAAAGACAAACATTTAAATTGATATATAAGATAAATTATGCTTTAAACATCCCATTTTTTTGGACAACACTTTATTTTCCCTAATTAACTGTTAAAAATATGCTAATAGTTTTGTAAAAATAGGTGAAATATTTTTAACTTCACTTAATTTTTTTTATCTCTAAGTTCTTAGTGAGTGAATTTTTCTTTGTATTCTATATTTATCAAAAAATATAGGACAATCCAAGGGTATCAACTAAATTCTAAATGCATTAACTACGAATGTATTAGAATCAATTACTTCGATATTAAAGGGAATGTATAAAACATCAAAGCAACTCAAGCATATCCACTTTTGTTCTTTCTTTTTTAAAGTATATTAATTTTTAATTTAGAATCTTCAATTACACTGGTACTAACTGTAAATTTAAGCTAATAAACTGTTACAACTGCAGACCTATGCTATTCTTTCGCTGATTTATAAATCCTTCAGAGGTCTTATGAATGATAGTTCACACAAATGTATGCCATTGCTACGATTGGAACACTCTTACATTACGAGTATTTTAGAATTTTCTTAAATTTGAGCTCCAAAGTATTGAATAAATGATGCATTAGTTATTCATTTAATGTGGCGGCGGTCTAGGCTAGTTGTTTTCGTCGTATCGCGAATTCGACCCCTGATGCCACTTAAGACTCATCATGTAGCAAGGCTGATACATGCTAAATCTGATCGAGGTATCAGGCCCTCCCATTGGTGTGGTGGGGAATATGGAGAGGGAAGTGCCAACTCAGATGTCACCTTCGTCATTTAACCATGGCTGAAAATTACTATGTCCGCCGCCAGTAACCCTCGTGTTTTTCTCAGTGCAGTGTTAAAAAACAATCACTTACAGTTTTCCCGTTTATATCGAAGACTTTAAATTTCATTTAATAAGACTTTCATTTCTGATTTTAGGCTGTGGTAGCCTGGGGCTCATAGTCGCGGACTCGCGGACGGTGGTTTTTTCCGAGGCGCCGGTTCGAGTCTTGATGTCATTAAGGACCCATCGTGTAGCCGGGGCTGATGCACGTTAAATCTGTCGGGGCCCAAAGTCCTCCCATTGGCATAGTGCAAAATTAGGAGAGGGGTGCCATATCAGGTGTCGTTCTCGTCACTGGAAAAAGATTCAAAATTACTAGGGCCGTCGCCAATAGCCCTCGTGTTGCTTCTGGTGCGACGTTAATATATAATCAAACCAAATTCTTTTTTTCCATGCCTTCAAAGGCTTACCCAATTTAGATAAGTTCTGCAAGAAAGTTTACCTAAATGATCCGGTATGCTGTTTTCTGTCACTACTGTTAACAATATATTATGCCGGATAATCCTTACATACAAATGTGTAATACCTGAAAGGCTACAATGAGTTCAGATAAAACCTTTTATCCCAATCTGTAATATATATATATATATATATATATATTGTTTCTTACATGGGACTGATTAATAACTGCCGACATTTAATATTTAATGCATGTAATAACTTTACTCAAGGGAATGATCATTTTATATGATATAGGGGATGCTTGCTAGTTTTGTAAATGGCACTTTATCACTATATCTCATTGCTAAAACCTCGAAATATAAAATTACAAAACCTCTAAAATTCATTGCGATATTGGCTGTTTTAGTCTCGTATGATTATGCATGGTTATTTTACTGTAGGTAGACGTTATTTTCATGAATCTGGCTTTTCTGTATTCGAATGCAATTTTGCTGAGTAAAGATATAGATATATACTCTTTGTATCGACTTAATGATTATAATATATTTAGAATAAAGATCATTGATTTTTTGCAATTATTTTATGTACATGGAAAAACGCTTATATTAAATGGAAAAGAGAAGGAAAAATTCCATTGAAATAAAATTTTAAAGGGATATTAAATGATTATAATAAATGATGTTTTGAATTTAATTCGTTATTTTTTTATCTAAACATTACAGGCAACAATAATCGGTCAAAACATACCAGAATATCATAAAAGGAGACTATCACAAAAAACACAATATTTAAATTCCTTTTTTTTTAAAAATTAAAATGAATCTGCAATCACAAGGTTAAAAGACTATTTTTAAATAATCATAGTAATTTTAAAAAAATGCGAAAACAATGATTACTTGAAGAAAAATTACATGCAATTTAATTGAAGGAAAACTACATTTGTATTTCATCAACTCAATTATCATTTGCAAAATCTACTTTTAAATAATATAGAAAAAAAGATAATTTTAAAGGTTTTTTTAGAGCTATATAACCTATTATATCATTTAAAATAAAATAACAAGTATTTTAAAATAACATAAGGGAATGTCACTGTTTCACTACAAGGGCAGTTTTTTTTTTTTTTTTTCAACCTCCGATTGGCTATAATAAAAAGACGGGTGAATATAAAAAAATAATTTCATCACCAAAAGTAATGTACAACAAAGGTTACTTCTCTACATAATCGCCTTGACGATTGAGGCATTTGTCATATCTGTGAACAATTTTTGCAATACCCTTTTCTTAAAATGTTGCCGCCAATGAATTGAATTGAGGTGAGTTGTGGCGGTTTCTTTGAGCTCTTGGTCAGTTTGGAAGCGCTGCCCCCCCCCAAGCCACTTCTTCAATTTAGGAAAAAGATGAAAGTCACTTGGAGCTAGGTCGGGGCCATATTATGGGTGTTTAAAAATGTCCCATTTAAATTACTCAAGAAGCAGTTGGATTGAGGAAGCAGTTCGACCATCTTTAAACTTTCGACACCATTCGAACCACACGAACAACACTATCACTCCTAAAGCTGTCTCCACATACTCGACTCATTCTTCGATGAATTTCCGCTGCGCTATTCCCTTCTGCCTGCAAGAAACGAATAACACTTCGAAATTCACACTTGGAGGGAGAATCAATAGAGGCAGCCATGTTTACGTGACTGCAGTTCAACAAGAAAGTGCGCGTTGGACTCGGCAATGACAAAGCGTTATAAGGAGATAGGTGCAGTAACCTACTTCGCACACCAGTTAGCTATCGCATTCCTGGTCTTCATAGTGTGCGAGTTTTTTCTGAATTGAAGAAGGGGTTTGGGGGGAGGCGCTTCCAAACTGACCAGCAGCTCAAAGAAACGGTCACAACTCACCTCGATTCATTGGCGGCAACATTTCATGAAGAGGAGGATATTGCTAAGTTCGTTCACAGATATGACAAATGCCTCAATCGTCAAGGTGATTTTGTAGAGAAGTAACATTTGTTGTACATTACTTTTGGTATTAAAATTATTTTTTTTATATCCACCCTTCTTTTTATTAAAGCCAATCAGAGGTTGAAAAAAAAACAGCCCTCGTATAAAATTCTTAGTTAAAAAATTTCTGATTTTTAAAATATAATTTAACACAATTAAGGAAAAAAATAGGAGAAAAAATGTCACATCAGCTTGCGATGAGATGTCATTAATATTTTCAAACAATATATTTAACAATAAAAATATATTATTTATTGTAAGTGAAAGAAATGTAATTCTGCATTTTATTTATAATAAAAGAAAGTTGATGTTTTAATTAAGTACATTACTAAATTACATTACTAATTAATTAAGTACATTAGTTTAAATACATTACTAAAAGCAATTTCTTTTTATAAAGTCTAGATTATTTTATTTTCAGAAGAAATGTGTTATTATTGTACCTGAGGATTTTATTTATTAAAAACATTTTCTTTACAGTTTCACCGAAGCATGTTACGCCATTTGATATATCATTAGATGTAGGCATTTATTTCAACGTGCCTGATGATATTTCAGATACTACAGGTTAGTTTACTGATTTATAAATTATCTACTTTATTTTTCCAAAAAAATGAGGGTATTTAGCAATTTTCTGATTTTAATTATTAAAATATACCTGATTTTATATCAGAATTTTTAAACTTGCCAGTTATGATTTTAAAATTAAGTAAATAAATATTTAACATATTTTTATATTCTTTCTTCAAAGAAGTAGGTATCAGAAAATGTAACGTTATTGACAAGTTTGATGCATTTAATAAAGAAATATGACAATATTTGTGCATTTCGATATTTCATAAAAAAAATGTAAAATTGGAAATTTCTAATATTTAGTAAAAAATAAAACAAAACCAACATATTTTTATATATTAATGTAAGAATATTTCACTAAAGCACACTTATAAGCCAATGTAATTTTAAAATAAGGAAAGTGACTTTGGAATGTAACATACATTTCAGATAACTGAGGCGTTTTCAGCAAGGAGAAATGATCTGAGATGACAAATTCAAATAATCCCTATTTTCTTATATTAAGTCAATATTTACATTTTTAAATTAAAAGGAATGAAAGTCATATTTCAACACTGAGATATGTGTAAATTTTTTTATGTGTGTATTGAAAATAAATCAGATTTATAAACATTAATAGCTATGTATGAGGAATTAATAATTAATATGGGGTTTTTTATTTGTAATCCTCGTTCATACATACCAATGCAATTTTACTTTTTTTAAACTTATAGGCTTTCCCTTCTAACCTTAAAGGTTTTCAGATGATTTATCAACACAATATTCTATACAATTACTATAAATATAATTTGAAAATTTAAATTAAATAAAAATATAAAATTTTTAAGTTTTATTATTCACATTTCCGCTAATTTTAGAAGAAAAATTGTGCAATATTTAAAATTTGTACATGTTTATTAGAAAACTTTTGTGATTTGTAATATATAGGAAATAACCTCCTTTAATAATGTGCAAAATATCTGTTAAAGCAATAAAATAGATTTTGAGAAAAGTGTACCAGAATCCTAAATTAAAATACGTTTTTAAAAAAGCACAATTACAGATACTTTTCTCTGCAGTGCGGTACATTTGATTATATTTTTAAAAATCAATTTTTTAGCTTCTCAATTATTCAGTTCTCATAACTATTTTTTCTGCAGAATCAGCTATTTTCGAACAGCAAAATTAAAAAAAAAAATTGAAAATGCATTTTAATGTCTCGGTTACTTGAAAACAGAAGCTTTTGAAAAAAAGTTACAATTGTTAGTTGGACTTTAAACTCATTTATATGTTATATAATTCACATTTATATAAATCTGAATTTTTTTTTCAACTGTAATTAATTGTAACGAAAATCAAATGTGCATTATACACTGCTGGCTATTAAAATTGTAACACCAGGAAGGAATGATTTGACGAACCCCGAAATTACTTGAAATGAAGAAGTTAGAATATCAAATGATTAGTATTGCAGCGCATTTAGACGACGCAGAAGGGAGAAACCACATTTGAAGCATTGCATAGAAGAAAAATTGTGTTAAATTTCTTATTAGAAAAGCGATTTGTAAGGTCGGGGTTTGCTCAGAATATCATGTTATGCTTCCAATAAAAAGAAGAAATGCTTACCAGTAAGTGTTGATATTCAATTGAGGCAAGATCGTTGCCTATCGAGAGTGGATTATCGTTCCATGATTGTAAGTGTGAGCGTTCTTTTATGGTATCATTCAATTACGAGCATCCATTTCTAATCATTTTTATTACAGGACGATACTACAAACATGAAACACATATAAACCACAGAAATTCAACATAGAATGAACTTTAGTCCTTCAGCGAGTTTAACGCTCATCAAGGGTGTTTCGCCTTCGGGAATAACGTCGTTTCTGCCACAGTCGCTGGCGGACTCTACTAATTAGAGGGCTATTGGCGGACTAACTAGAGGGCACTAGTGCCTCACAATGATATTACCGTCGAATTATTCTTCCATGATACTAGTCGAAATGTAACCATTGTAATGCGAATATGGAATAAATGCGTTGCTCAGGATCATAATGAAATACATGCAGGATCTCCACATCCTTCGATTACTAACGCCCGAGATGACAGATATAATGTGACGTTGTCCCTACATTATATCTGTTCTATCGTCCCTCTTATAAAAATTCTTCCTTTTTTCCTTTCTTCCGTCTAAATTCTAGTTAAAAATCATTTTTTTTTTCTTGTTAGATGCAAGATTCTATTCGTTTTTCTTTGAACAATGTCCATTCACTGATCATTTATATTCTGTTCTTCAATTGTTTATTTATTTTTATACGTTTATGTTAATTTCAATTTTGGTTTTTCAATGGTGACTTACCAACTCGCATGTTTACCGTACCCCGGAAGGTAGAAATTGGTGTCCTGGGCATATCTTTAACGTTGGCAAGTGTGACCCCACTTATGGCAATCAGCTGGAGTTGCGTCTCTTTGAGTTTTCTTCGTATTTCGCAGAGACAGATAAGAGATGCATAGGGCAGATAATCTGCAGATTTGAGGTGCATGGATTACTCGGTAAATTATCGCCTTGATGCTGCCGTACTATATTCTGGGTGACTTCCAAGTAAGTATAGTGCTTGACAATTGTCAGTTTTCCAGTAATTGCCTCTCTCGAGGGAATCCATGGCGAGCCGAGGCACCCCAGGATCCTCTTTTCACATAGTTCAAGCTCTTTCATGTCAGGGAAATGGCCTTGTTTTACTCAACACTTCAACTGTTGATAACATAATAATGCAGGTCTTTAATACTTTCTCTGTCGCGTGCGTGAATAGCGCATTGACAAAGCAATCTCCAGTTGACATCCAAAAGGCTCTCCCACGTATCAGTGGAGATCCCAAATGGGTTGAAAAATTCTTTCCGGTGATACTCTCTTTGCATTGGTGGCCACGGTACCCCAGTGGTCATGATTGTGACTCATGACCGGTTGTGTTCGTCAAATCGGAGGTTCGAACATTCATGCCACTAAAGACTAGCTGCGGAGTAGGGGCTGATGCACTTTAAATCTGTCAAGGCTGAAACTCCTCCCGTTGGAGTGATGTGGAAGTTATGAAAGGGAGGTTCCAGTTCAGGTGTCATTCCAATGTTTAAGACTACGACTTACTTGGCTGAGGTTCACAATTATGAGGTCTGTTGCCAATAGCTCTCGTGTTGCTTGAAGCGCGAGGTCAATAGAACCAATCAATCTTGCGGGAAGAAAGTTCGCATTACAACTCAAATATTTTTCTTATCACACAGTATATTTTTAGATTCGTATATATATCACCCAATTCCAGCAATGGTGTCATTTCAGAGCTTGACATCTTGTGCACCTCTGAAGCGGGAATCTTCGAAGGATCTTACGATCAAGGTTTCACTCAGGTCAGAAGAATAATAATTAATAGAGATAAATCCAACTTTTCTACTAAATACTTGATATCAATATTCAATAGCCCTTAAATTATCCATTACAATTACAGCAAGATATCTTAACTGTCACAGACACTCCTACTTTCCGAATCCTCTGCCTGTTATTTCAGAGGTTCGGCTGTTGAATCACTACAAGCAGGGTTAATTAACGTGCTCTATTTGTGCGTCTGTTGGACACTCTTCCAAAGGCTGCCATCCGTAGTCTAGGGGATTTAATTGACAACAGTTTCACTCCATCTGATTCGAAGTTATATTAAAAGTGGAACTATGAAATTCTCATCCAGGAACTAAAAAAACCACCCAAAACATTTCTTAAGTCGGAGCATGTAAACAAACAGTCCCACATTTAGTTCAAACTTATGGTCAGGCTACTAAATCTTCTCTTTTGCTACCATCTAAACCTACCAAAGTTATGTGTTCACCTTCATAGTTATTGAAATCATTGTCAACTCCATTCGTTGCTTTCAACTTCCTCGATAACTACTCATTCAGTTTTCACTTCGCCAACATCCGCTCAGACACACCTGTTGCTCTCTTCTAATTCTACTACAATCTGCTCCCACCAATTTGTTTCCTACAGCCTCCATACACTTCCTTTACACTCCAGAGCAACAGTAATTCACTTAAGTTATTTGCTACCATCCGGTTTCAAACATAATCCAGATAAATTATCAATCTCTACCTATGTTACAATAATATCTTAGTTACAATAATATTTTTAAGATAAATAATTAATAATATCTTAAGTAAGTAAGTCAAAACACTTACTTAAGTCGGAGCAAAACACAAAACCTCGCAATCCACACCAGGAACAAACCTGAGATTTAAATACAAATGAGTCAACATAAGCTTAAAAGTAGTTCTTTTAATGAGGATGTTGATCACATCCTATATGACATCGATGATTCCTCAGTTTGACATCGCATGGACAAGTTAGAACTCTCGTCCATTAAAGCCATCCAAGAAAAAAGAATTCTGAACTAGAAATGATTTTGTAATATATTATGCTTTGATCTTTGATCATTGTTTGACCTTACATTTGATGTTCATAATTCACTAATCTATTTTGCCTCATGCTTTTCATTTTAACTCTCGTCATACAACAATTTTTACTATTTTTTCAAAACGTTATTCTTTCTATTCACTATTTAAAGATGTCTTTTAATATTGTTACAGTATAAATGGATCTATAGGTTTTTGCTCCTATTCACCTTGTTTGGCGCAGCATTGCCACATCTGGTTCTTGTGCCGATAATCCCCACAAACATACACAAATATTATTTCAGCCTCATAGGTCAAACAATGATTGTTAAGATCTGAAACCCAATAATCTGTCTTTTAGGTATGTGGTGACTGCTGTTAGAATTTCCTTAAGTGGCAATACATATTTCGTTAAAATATTAAAATTGCTTAAATTATGCATTTCATTCATGCAAATTAATGAAAAATAATTTAATAAATGTAATGCAAGGAAATGAAATAAATCTTTTTTAAAGAAATTCAGATCAGAATAAGATATTAATTTTGGTATCTTTGCAGAAAGTTTACCAGAACTCCTACTAGATGGTCTATCGATAAGTGTAAAGAATGTACTAGATGAAGGACAAACATCTCTTTCAAATGAAGCTTCTGGTTTGTTGAGTTGTTTTCATAATTTATTCAAATTCTAATTATTTTATTAAATTCTTTTCATAAAGTTTTTAGTTGAAATCATTCAAATTTAATAATTTTAGTAAAATTCAATGAATTTAATAATATTATTCATAATGAAAAATTAGATGCATATCCCACTTTTTTTAAAAAAAATTCTATAATGTGTTATACGAATACACACACACACACATATATATATATATATATAATGAGAGTAAAATTAGGAACATTTATTATTTATTTAAGCTAATAATGATAAAATTAAACTTGAATGCATTCAACACACAGTTTAAACGTAAGTCTATTTTAGTCGTAAGGAATATTTAAATATTTTTAAATGTTATTTTAAATAATTGTTTGAATTCTCTTAAAGAGTTTGACTTCAAAAATTTTACATTTTTTTCTCTTTTACTCATAATAACTCTACACATACATAAAAGACATTTAGGGAGATAAATTTTTTTTCAAGATATTTTTGATTTGAAAATTTATAAAACCGCCACAAATTATAAAAAATATCCGAAAAAAGTTATATACAGATTTCAAAAGTAAATTATGACATATCTGAACAGCAGATATTGTAGAAAATAAAAACCCGTCCGATTGAAAATCTTGTTTCTTTTAAATATCTCATGCGATATGAATACCAAGAACTGTCTAATTAGCTTGTGATTAATTGACTAGAAGCAAATTTCAAAGAACTATTTGATTACTAAAGAAAATTTGATAAAAATAGAAAAAAAAAGTATAAAGATTCCCATTTACTATTACTGTTAGTAATTTATAAAATATTTCCTCTTTTATAATTTCTTATTTATTTCACTTTCTATTAATTTAAAAAGAAGTGTATATATATATATATATATAAAATCATTAGCAAGAACCGAATTAGACTAATATACTATCTTTTTATTAACAAATAATCGTACGCATAAAATATTGTAATAATAATATAATATAAGGAATAAATAAAATAATACGAGTTCTTATCATTGCCATAATAATATCTAAATACAAGTTTATACAGGCATTTTTAAATTTTTTGGTAATTTATACAATTTTAGAAATTTTTAAAGTGCTCTTCTTTGATTATTAATCTGTATCAATTTCCTTCTAAGTGAATATCATTGTATAAGAATCACTAAGTAACAGTTTGTTTTAATGTAATTCTGAAGATAGTTAGTAAAAATTGCTGTTAATTACTTATAAATTCCATTATATATAGTGTGTATTATGCCAGTTGGAAAAATTATACTTCACTTCGTAAAAGTTTTTTAGTGTTACTTATAAGAATTCATAATTTAAGCCATTTTTAGATTCAAGTGCTTAAATATACATTTCATTATTATTATTTTTCTAGAATTGTCCAATTCAAGAAGATTTCGAATCAAGGAACAGCAGCAACTCAACGAAAAATAGGAACGTCAAACAATACTATCTTTTTAATCAAACATAAGAATTCCTTAATATTATACTACATGGCCAATTTTAAGACTTTTGACTGCTCCTAAATGAGGATAATGTCTCGAGAGAGCCACTTGATAACGCACCTGAAGAAAATCATTAGTCCTTTCTTGATGCTTGGAAAATTATGGATTTTTATCACTTAATTAAAGGATTTCTGAAGTGAAGTGAACTTGGAACTGAAAGAGAATATCAATATTTATCTTGTGCTTGAAATAAAATTGTTGAGTCAAGTGAATTTAATTCGTTTTCATTATCAAATGAGATAAAAAAGATACAAACGTTATTTATGTTATCCTTACTAATATTTGTCTTCAAAACAGAATAGAGCTCCAAGCTAATCCAATGTAAGTTTATGTTTAAGCCTCGTATTTATTATTCTTTCTGTGATAATTTAAGAACTTGTAACTTAAACAAAATAAAAGCAATAAAGTAGTTTTCAGAGAAATATTTAGTTATTATTTATTTTTTTCTCCGACTTCATCTATTGCATTTGCTGCTCTAAGTATATTATACATGCGTATGTACTCAGAAATAGAATATTATCAAAACAATCAATTCTAAGCTAATATTTTCATAGTCAAAAATGGTTTCTTTTAGAAAGAATTGTCAGATTGAAATTATATTTGAAAGTAAATTAGTAATCACGAATAACAAGAAATTACTGAAAACTGAGCATGGATGACACAAATTTTATTTGTCAAGATACAAAATGATTCCAACTCTAATAGGATCTTAGTACGTCATTATTTCTAATGCATGCCGTCGTGGCATGGAGTTGTAAACATTCTTACGGTGCCTTCACTCAAACTCATCCTTAGCAATGTGACCTTTGGAATGCAAATCTTGCAAATTTTGTGGTAATGGTTAATTCTTAACAGAATGGACTACTACATTCGACAAGTCTTCTTTGGGCAACAGGTCTGGCATTGCTACTGGCTTTGGTATAGTTTCTGTGGATCGGGAAAGCTCTTGAGACGGCAGCGGTGTGAACACGAACGTTGTCTTGTAGAAATAGAGGACTAGAGTGGATGTTCACAAAAAGAACGATTACCGATAGAAGGACCTTAATAATGTACTTTTAGGCCATCAAAATGGCTCTGATGGAAACCAACGATAATCGGGCATCGTCCGAAATCGCTCACCATACCATTAAGCCCTGCTGTATGGATATATGACTAGTTCTCCCTTAAGTCATCCATCATAATATTGACCACGTTACCTTAACACACGGGAGTAGTTGTCAACCTCTCTAAGACAAAAACGAAACTCATCACTAAAGATGATTAGCAACCATTCTGCATGACTCTAGGCAGCTCTTTCGGGGCACCACTCCAGTCTCTGGCAACGTTTGTGTGGTATGAGGGGCAATCACTGTCTCCATGCAAGCAGCGCAGAACATACAGAAATCTGCTTATAGTGCTTGTACTCACAGAAGATGCAGATATGGCCTCACTGATTACACTATCCGCATCCAGACTAGTGGAAATGTGCTTCGTGATGGCCGAGCTATTTGAGGATCTTCTCTACAGAGAGTTCATTAACCTACTTGTCATAAGCAATAAATACCTTGTACCCAATCCTGGAAAAGGGGAAATTATAATAACTGTTCAACCAAAATGATGCGCAATCTAACGAATGACCATCCACCTCATGTCGATCTACGATGCGATCTATCACAAGGCTGTGCAACTGTTCAAATGTCTGTCGTTTTTTTTTTTTATCTCATAGGTATTCTAAATATCAAAGTGATAAACTAAATCTGAGCACCCAAACTAGAATCAAAGTTACACGCTTTGATGTAGTTTACTTTTTTTAGTTTTGGTTTTATTAAAGTTGCACTAGAAGTAACACGAGGGCTATTGGCGACGGACCTCATAATTTTAAACCTCGGTAAAATGACGAGGACGACTCCTGAGTTGACACCCCCTCCTAATTTCACACTACGCCTACAAGAGGACTTTGGGTCCCGACAGATTTAACATGTATCAGCCCCAGCTTCACGGCGGGTCTTTTGTTGCATAAAGACCCGAACCCACGACTCGACGAAGAAAGCCAGCCGCGAGTCAGCGGCCATGACCCCTTTGCTATCGTGGCCTCAACGCTTTGATGCAAAGAGTCCTTAGTTGCGCGGTATGTCACGTGTTTGATGACATCAATGACGCCATCGCGGCTGACATTTAAATCATTTGTACATCCTATAGAGACGAAAAAATTTCTTAATTTTCAATTACGTACCATACTTCTTTCTGCGAATAGCGTTTTTGACCAAAATTGTAATTCCTTAATATTTGTTTGTAATAATTGAATTCGGATTTTAGAATGCTTTGTTAACATTCATTAGTTTGATTTTTGATCTAGTTAGTTTATGTTAATTAATTGATATAATCGACTTTATATTCAACAAAATTGGATTTGCGAGCCAGCTGAATAGTGGCGTCTTTTGAGACCGGCTTCATAGTTCTACGTCTTAACTGGGGGAGCTGTCTCCCTCGGCTTGTTGAGTAAGCTTATCTTAAATAAATGATAATAAGTTTTATTTATTATTTTTTAAATTGCATAGTACAATGTCATGTTTATTTAACAATGCAGTACAGATCATATGATTTTGCTAAGAAACGGTATGATATACCATTATTTTTACCATAATTTCTACAACTAGAAAACTTTTCAACTGTTGAAGGAAATCTGCAGTCGAGGTCAAAAATAAGTTTATTTTTACAAACTGTTACATAAGATTTCAAAAATAAACTCTTCAAATAATTGCATAAAAGTTTTATATCACAAATATTTATGAACAAAATACTGGAACATGCGAGCAAAATGTGCTGTGGAAGGCATATTTTCTGAAGTTTAAAGAACTTTCAAACTATGCTTAAGGAGAGAGGAAAGCGCGTTGCTAAAATGTAACAATAAATATCATTATCAAATTGAAATCAATAAATGTTTCTTTAGATGCACAGTTTTAGATTGTTCTTCACATTTCTTCCAAAAATACAAAATATTATTGAGACATTAGTGATTAAATTACGAAGAATTCTCTTTTATGTTACCAAATGATGTCATCGTAAATGAAAATTTTTCATGACACATCGTAAATACTTTTATTAAATGTGAGAAATCAGACAAAAGTCGAATTCTATAAAAAAAAAAATAAAAGCTGAGAAAAATTATTCAGATTCAACGAAATTTAAAATGTTACAAAACGATTGTTTTAGGTAGCTTTAAGTCGTGATCAATGACTCAAGAGTATTATTTTAGACATACTAACGTCATATAAGCGATAGTTATATTAAATCAACCGTTTGTGCGTCTGCTGAGTTATGTAAGTCCTGATGTTTCTGGTAACTATGCACTTCTTTTTATACAACTGCAACAATGTATTTTACTTCTTCCATATTATATTATTCAATAACTCCTTTAAAAATGGGGTTTGTTTAGAAAAAAAAATTAATATATCTACAAGAAATTGAAGAGTACTTAAATAAAAAAGCATTTTCAATTATAAATTAAAGAAAGCTAAACTTATTGATTGAGATATGTCATTTTTATATCATTATCTTGTTGCTCGAGTATTTTTTACTTTGTCGGAAAGAGATTGAATTTTCCGATAATTCCATAGAACCCGTTCCCGAGCTGATGAGCTTCTAAAAAAAGAAATAAAATCGAAACAAACTCTTCTTTAAATTACTGAATAAATTTAAACAGTATTAAAGTAGTAGAATATGAAAATATACTCTGTAATGACAGTCATCGTAACTGAGGATCAGATGCTGATTATTCTCAAAACAATAATAGCTAAAATCCAATTTTTAGATAATACAGCATTTTGTTTTATTTCTACAACTTTTTGTTTACTTGATAATGCGTGTGATTAAATAACAATAATGAAAAATATTGAAATTACTTGACTAATAAAATCTCTCTGAAAAATAGCTTAACTTTTCTATATTCCTAGTTTTTCTTTTTAAGTTGAACAAAACTTTGCTTCGTCATAAAGCAAACATTTTTAGTACAATTTATACGATATAAATTTAAGGTTTCAGCATTTTTCTTGATATCTTAAATATATTGAAACTTTAGTTATACTTAAATATTCTAATCGAAAAATAATATAATGTTACTATTCTCTTGTACTCAATAATAAAGTATAATGCTGAATTCTATTTTATTTCAATCATAACTCATACTTTTTTCACAATTCGACGCATGTGTTATTCAAGTCGTATTGATTACAAAATCAACAATTATAATCTTAGACGTTATGTTTTGTAAGAGATGTTATATCAGGTACACAGGAAATACGCCTCGTTGAAACATCTTGCGTTTGATATAGTTTTACTCGTTTTTATTATAACACTTACAAATTTGTATCTTGTTCTTTATAATCAAAAATGCTTGATTTTGAGGATAAATTTGAAGTTTTCTGAGGTATAAGTGATGTTTCATATAGGTACTGATAAGAACTATATAGTGCCACTTAGTGAAATTTTGAAAGATTGGCCAAAATTTATGCGGGGACGATATCTATTTATATTGAAGTGTTTGTGTTAAGCTTAAAACTATAATGTCACATATTAATTTTAAATTTATTTTATTTGTAGTAATAAAATGAATTAAAGATTTCTACTGAATTGTAATTATAGGTTTATGAATTATTTTTTTCTTGAATCGCATACAAAGAGTTTTAATAATATTTTTAAATACCAAAAACTTAATATGGTTGTTTGAAAACCATAGAGATGTATTTCAAAAGGATTAAAGAAATTGAAAGGAACTGAAGTTGAATAATGCATTTTAATAGTTTATATTGAAATGGATCGGTGTAAAATATATGATGGAAAATTAGAAAGAGAAAAAGATAATCATATGTGATGTTTAACATAGCTCAAAGTTTTTTAATAAATATAAAAATATTTGAATTTGAAAAAAAAATTTTGTAGCCTTAACTACAATCATCATTGGCTGTTTATGACTTTACTTGCATTATTTAATAATACATAATTATTTAAAGTTACATTAAAAATTAAGTTTCAATACATTGCTTTTTTATTTATGCAGAATTTAAATAAGACGTTTTTTCTAAGAATTCTCATTATTATAGATAATTAGTTTCAACCTCCAAAGGGTAAAATAACGAAACTTTCTAACCGAAACTTTTCATTTGCACATTGTACAATTAAAAATGATCATAACTATTTTCAATGTATATATATTGCATGAAGATCTCAGAAAATGTATTCTACACGTATTATACTATTTCAAGAATAGGAAATTAAGGTTTTTGAAGTATAAGCCTTCACCACGGTGTAACAATAATTGTTGCATATGCAATAAGATAATAGTTAAATTACTTCTAACTATTGAAAAATCAATATGAACTGCTTTCATATCTATAATATGAAATTAATTCTTTAAATAACCCTGAGGTAGTTTTGGATTCTTTTAAAAGAAAAATAATAAGAATGTAATGAGTAAAAATAAATTGCAGAAATTTTAACTGTGCAAGATATCTTAAAGTAAAAATAAGAAATAAGAATCAATAATTTAATAAGAAACAATAATAATAAATTGCAGAAATTTTAATTGTACAAGATCTTAAAGTATAAATCTCAGAATAAATATTGGATCGTAAAATTTTCTTCACATCAGTGGGAATCTTAAAATATATTTATATTTATAGCTTTGTTTATCCACATACGAATAGGATTACTTTCAACAACTTTGACTTATATTCCTTGTTTGATTTTATAAAATATTATCATAAAAATATAGTCAAAGATTCGTAAAATAATAAATGTCGACAAAGGTAGCCAAACTAAGTTTCAAGTCAAATAACTTTTATTTATTTATTTATTTTTTTTTTTTTTGCTTTTGAGTTAACATATAAAGTACCTCAAGCCTATGTTTCTAACAAATATTATACGAATAGAGCATAAAATTGTATCTAAATTGTATCTATTTAAGAATTTTTTTCAAGAAAAGGTATAAAAGTGCATACACGTGCTTCGATTTGGGTGATTAAACCTTGAAAAATATTTGCGTGGCATCCCGACAGTTAATATTTTGAAATTTCTTGAGTAAAAAAATAATGATTAAGACAGCTTTTCTTAAGCAGGTAGAGAATTTTATGTATTTTAAATTTTTTATCATATGTATGTATACAGGTGGTTATCAAAATAATGGAAACACTTAAGAATAAAAGTGACATTTTTAATGCTCTGCATAAGCATTAAAATATTATAATAGCTACCAGTTTTCTTATAAATAGAAATGTATATATTCAGATAGTATGTGGTAGCTTTATTGAAGTTCTGTAAGTCCTGATCGTTTTTCAAATGCGTAAAATGCCGGATCTCTCAGGTTTTCAAAGAGGTCAAATTACCTCAAAGAGGTAAGAGGAGCCCGTGTAGCTGGAGCAAGTGTGACCGAAGCATCGTAAATTTTAAGCATTTCTGGAGATACGGTGTCTAAAGTCATGACAGCATACACTCAAAGTAGCAAGACAAGCTCAACAAAGCAAAACAGTGGACGGTAAGAGCTCAGTAAAAGAGGTCGACGGGTATTGAGGCGGATTGTAGTGTCTAAACAGCGAACAACTATGGTAAATGTGACCGCAGAGCTCAATCAGAATCTGAATTCTCCAGTGTCAATGATTACAGTTTGAAGGCACCTTCATAAACAGAGCAGCAATTCCAAAGCCACTTGACACAGATATTAATGCGAAACGTTGTCTACAGTGGTGTCACACTCACAAAACCTAGTCGATTGATAAGTGGAAAAAAGTAATATGGACTGACGAATCGTCCTTCGAACTTTTCCCTACAATAGGATGGGGGGAGGTTTAGAGGACACCTGCGCAAGCCTACGACTGTGATTGTCTCCTTCCAACTCTCAAACATGGAGGTGGATGTGTCATGATATGAGCAGCCGTGTCGTGGTCTTCTGCTGGACCAATAGTAATCCTGAAAGGAAGGAACACTGGGGAGAAGAATAAAGAAAGCTAAGCTGATCAGGTCCATCATATGATGCAAACTTTGTTTCCTGCAAAAAATGGAATTTTCCAGGATAACAATGCACCTATCCATGCAGCGGTACTTGTTCAATCATGGTTTGATGAACACGAGAATAAATTTAAACATCTATCTTGGTCACGCAACCTCAATATAATTGAACCGTCATTGTCTATTTTGGAGCTTTCAATACGGAATCGATATCCTCCACCGGCATCTCTCCCAGAACTATCACAATATCTCACTGATGAATTGTACAATATTCCTCTAAACAATATTTTGCACTTGTATATGAACCTATTCTTAGGCGATTCCAAGCTGTATTGCATACCAAAGGTTGTCCTACATCATACTAATAAAAGATTCTTTACGAATCTAAGGCGTTTCAATTATTTTTATAATCAATTGTACACATACACACACACACACACACACACACATATATATATATATATATATATGATAAGGCAATAAATTTTAATGCTTTTCCATATTATTCTAAAAATTAAATTTTTATATATAAAAATATTATCAGCACATAAAAATGCAATTGCGCATTCTTAAAACTGTGCATCTTAAAATTTTCAACTTTAAAACGAAACCTTTTTCATTTTATCAATGTTCAAAGTAGTTTGGTAACCTTTCTTCCTTTTTGAATTAAATCCAGTTCTGAGTAAAGCAATAAATTTTAAAAAGATTAAGAACAGAAAACGATGTTATCAAACGTAATGACAGGTTTTAGCAAATTTCTGTGATTTGAATCTGAGAGTTATTTTAAATAAAACTAAACAGTAATATAATTTTAGCTTAATACTGAAACCACGATAAATATTGCAATCGATTCAGGTGAGCAGAGAGAAAATGTACAATAATAAAGCTTAAGTCGTGACAATGGTATTTTAGGCCATATTTTATATAAATGCGTCTATTGACTGTAGTTGTGAGATATTTTTTTAGTGGGCAGCAACATGAAAAGAGAAATTCTTGAGCTTCTGCTTGGGATTATCTTTTCCGGAGTACAAGGTAACTAACTGTATAATTATTTAAAAACTCAACTTAATTATAGTAATATCGATTAAGATTTGAAATCAAAGAAATTAAATATCAATATTTATTAAATTATTGTTATTGAATTAAAATATCAATGAAAAGTCAATTATAAAGTTTTGCTATGTTACTTATTGCTTTGTTTCAATTACATATGAAGAATCACCGATACGTTAAATAATCGATGACTTAAAGTATTAAAGGCAGCTATGAAATATAAAAGAAAATTTATGAGAGAGTATATAGCCCTCAGTAAAATTATCAATAAAATTACATTCTATACTTTCGAAATCTGCTTGTAAAAAATAAAATACTTTTAAAAATAATTCCAAGTATAGATATTTGTTTTTTAAAAAACTATATTTCAGAGTCCATAATAATTATAAAATAATTATGTGATTTTATCTCCTATTATGTTTATTTTAGTTAATCCAAATGATTTAATATTAAACAACTCATCATATATGAAGATAAACACAAAAAAATAAATCACCAAAATAACTCTGAGTTAAATAATATTAAAGTATCCCTTTATAATTACTTTCTTAGATAGTTAAATAAAACTGATAAAGGGTCGTTAATATGTGAAAAGAATGCGTAAATATTACAATAAATGTTGTTTTAAATTTTCTTTACATTTTCAGCAAATCGCACATACTTCATATTACTTGTAGTTCAAATCATATTTTTTTTTATTTCAGATTGCACTTTTCAAATGTTTAAGCTTTCATTTCAGCATATTTTGTTTTAAAGAATATCATATTTTATATATTTGTAATTTAAATTAATGAACTTAGTAAAGAAATATCAAATTTAGCTTAAAATGTTTTAGGTAGTGTAAATAAACTCTGACACTTTTATACGAAATTCCTCTTTTTTTGCAAAGTTTGTATAATTTTAAGTGACTACCTTCAATTTATTTATATTATTTTGAAATAAATTAAATAAGATTATCATAAAAGAGTCCAATAAAAAAATTTTTTTTATTAAATCATAATTCAACTGAAAAATCTTTCATATTCAGTTGGGATGACAAATTATGTAATAAATTCTTAAAGAAATTTTTTGTGAAAAAATTAAAGAAATCTAATTTGGGTTTACAAGAACAATTTCAATTTTTAATTTCAGTTTATTTACAGAATATTAATTACTACTGACATGTATCGTAAGCAATATAAAAATAGAATCTGGTGGAGATTTTCAATAATAAGAAGAACTAATGCAATATTTTGACATTCATTTAAAATTTGAACAATATTTTCATAGATTTGAAATTGTTTTCCAGTCACAAAATTAAATTTTTGAACCAAATGCTTAAAACATTCACATACTTATACGAATATTAATAGATTAATTATAGAGCACAGCTAACGGACCATTTTAAAGGTAAAAATATTTTGTACAACATTGGAAAGATATCAAATTTTTTTAAATTTCTTATTTAATATGAGCACACACACACAATCTAATAATATATGTTATCCTTAGAAAAACTAGAATTACCAAATATTTATCTTAATTGTAAAGGAAAATCTATTCACCTTTTGTAATAATAAAAGATTTAAGAAATTTTACATTAAAATATTGCTTAATTTTTTACTCACGTGAAATAACTCAACAGTTATTTAAGCAATATTTTTTTGAAAGTTAAAATAGATTTTTATAAGTGAAACATTTGAAGATGCCAAAAGAATTAGGTAAATTTTAATAATATTTGGTAAGTAAATAAGTATTTACTAAAATGTTCTATTACATTTAAACTTCAAGTAAATATCCGTCATGGTAGGCTTTGAAGTTAACTACTTTACAATTTATGATACTAATTTCTCATCTTTTTATTCATGAATGCACCATTTAAACTATCATTTTGACAGGAGTTAGCATAATTTCATGAAACAAATAAATAAATCACAAGATTTCCTCAGCATTCCACCAATTAGGTTACACTACCTATGTGGTTCTATAAGTAATAAAAGATTGATGACGTGATAAAAAAGAAATTATTTGAATTATCAATTGTAGCAAATGTATTAATACATTAATAACCATTAGAAAAAATTACTTTGAAAAGATGGAGAAACAGATACAATATAATCATTTCACATAAGCTATCGTTAATTCAAATATATTTTTTAAAAAATTACATCACATTTTTGCTCTTTGAGACATTGTTTCAAAATAACTCTAATATCAAATAAAATATGTATTTGATTGCTTAATTAATTATCTGGAACCTCGAAAGGAAATATAAAAATTAATTCAAGATTCTTAAATTTATAATATTAGTAAACTCATTAATTTGTAGCCGGAAGCAGTATAAGCATGATGTAAGGTATAATATTTAATAAAGTAATAAATATTTTTCTTACCTTTCACTGTAGTTTCTGGTAGAAAAGTGATTGAATCATTTTATAAATAGAATTGCTGATTCATTCATTATTAAATTGGTCTGAAAAATGTCTTGCTTTCTTTAAAAGACGGATATTTTTCATAATATCAGCATTATAGAATAATAGTACATTTATTTTAGGGATACGTCAAAGTAAAAAAGAAGTCTTTCCGATTAATGAATTGGATATTTTAAATAATCGGCTGCTTCAAAAATACAAAATAAACTAAGTAATGACAGTCACTGTAAAATGCAAAATGATATAAAAGTTTCAACAGTTGTCTGAAACAGAAAAAAATGATATGTAACAAAATTAGTTACTAATATTTTCTTTATCTTTTTTCGGAAAACTCTAATGGTAGAAATAACACCTTATTTATCTCATATCAGTTATATATATATATATATATATATATATATATATATTGTTTATTGTTTATATTAATCAATGGGATCCATAATCTTTTATTTCACTTATTTATTCTCTGATATTGATTTTGATTGAGTTTATAAGGATTGTAATTGCTTAAACTTTCACTTTTTCCATTGAATGAATGATGATAAGACTTAAAACATTACCAATGTGCAAAGTAATATGAATTTATTAATTATTCTTGGAATAAATATGCTATTTTAAATACACTTTCGAAATTAGTAAACAGAAATGTACAATTCGCATTTTCAGAGCTCTTTGCTTTTGTTATATTTAACATCGCATTAAAGCACGAATGCGCAGAGCCACGGCCCTGCATTTGCGTTTGGGCGTTTAAAAATGTCTATATAAAGAGCATTTAATGCAAATAAAATATTTGTGTTCTAAATTTAAGTAACTTAAATTAAATCAGGATGGCATTTAATCCAATTACAAGAATGTTTCAATAAAGCTTATGATTTAGTGTGCTGTAAAAATATTGATGATTTGATAAAACCCCAATAACACGATTTCTCTAATATTTATAAATAAAACATAGCGCTAGATTTATGAAATCTCTCTTTTTTGCCATTTACCTGTAAAAGTTTCTGTGAGATAATATGAATTTATTGAAGTAGAAAATGTGTAAAA
Source organism: Nephila pilipes (assembly GCA_019974015.1). Classification (NCBI taxonomy): domain Eukaryota; kingdom Metazoa; phylum Arthropoda; class Arachnida; order Araneae; family Nephilidae; genus Nephila; species Nephila pilipes. The sequence continues at coordinate 22,712 of BMAW01028553.1, read as the reverse complement.
TCAGCACAAAAAAACTTTATATATATATATATATATATATATATATATATATACTTTATAAGACAAGGAGAGTTAAAGATGGATATTAAGTAACTTAAAATGCATATTTATTTTTGATTCAAGTATAAGAAAAAACAAACTAAAAGAAGGATATAAAATTAAGGTAATAATAATTCATATTGAAATTTTTACTTTACAAACATGTACAATTTCAAAAATATCAAAGAAAAAGAAATTCTTAAAAAATTTATTCTATTTTACTATATATATATATATATATATATATATATATATTACACACACACTGTTTTCTAATTTATTGTTAATAAAAAGCCCCAAATTTATTAAAAATTCCTTTTAAATTAAAAAGTTATGCAACATAATTTTAACCCAAAAATGTAACTTGCATCGCCATCTATTGACTACCAGGTAAATTATTTGAGGGAAAGTTGTTTTAAATACAATACCTTCTGACTAATCCAGGAGATATAGGCTCAGAGCACCACCAAATTAATAGAAAATCGTTAATAATAACACATTTAAATTGGAAAATCAATTTATTATTGTATAAAAGTAAAGAGAATTGATGCACAAGCACAAATAAAGTTTCAAATATACTACTAATAAGACTACGAAAATAACTAAACCTATAAAAATATACAGCTTTGTTTTGATAGTTTACATTATTTCGTTAAAGTAGAAGATAGAAAATAATATTTTATTTTTCGTTTATATAGGGAAAAAACATAATAATATTTTGTTTTATTATGATTTTTCCCTGTATAAACGACATTTTAAATCTCTTCAAATGATACTCACAATGACATTATTTTCCTTTACCCATATAATGTATATATATTAAAGCAATCAAAAACTGTTTTGTGAGGTATCGTTTGAATAGCCGTCGTCACTTTTGTTCCCCCATTCCATAATTCAACCTTTTTATCTGCATATTTCTCCATAAACAAGCGTACTTCTAAGACGATCCCGAAAAAACCAAAAATAAGGCCTAACTTCAACAAAAGAAGTTTGCCAGCTTTCAATGTTTTACACACACTTTTAACATTGTCATTTGTTTTGCAGGCATATTTTATCTTATCACTGTTCTTCCTAAATTAGTGTATTATAGCTCAATCAACATCACAATCTTTAACGAGGCTAATCAACGTTTCGCCTGTCTCAAGTCACTCCCAAATTCTCATTTTTATTCCCAAGTGATAGGGTTTTAATCTTTCGCTGACAATGCACAGACATTTTTTTTTTCACTTACATACTCGTATACTGTATAGTTTGATTCATAACTGACTTGATTCTCTCTCTCTCAGCAGAACTCAATTCAGTTTGTGCAACGTTCAAGGCACTTCGTCTCCTTTATTTTAACAAAGTTGACACAGCACAAACATTATTTTAAGGAGGTTTTTGATATTGTATTTTTTTTTACTCCAAGGAGGATATTCCAAGGGTAAAATTATTTAAATTGTTTCTCAATAATTAGAAAATAATTCGAAAGAAATATTCAGATAATACAAATATTGAACTGATAGAAAAGTCCAGACAATAAATTTGACAGATGAGAACTAAAAATTAAAAATAATTTTTTGGTTAAAATTATATAAGGGATTTCTACAAGTTCTTCCAAACTTGTTATTCTAAATAGACTTTTTTTTCTCCCAAACTTAATAAAATGGATTTGAAAAGAAAAAAATAGGTTGATTCTTTCCTTGAAACGGGATTGAATACACAATTATTTTCTCTTGATAGTGAGAAAAATTTCAAAACTAAAATTTGAAACACCAGATGTAATACAGGATTAGATATTTTGTAAATTTATATTTTATAGGTTTTGTGTCTCTCTTAATTTAAATTTGCGCAATGAATTTCGTTAGACTAAACAAATTATTTGATAGGAATATATTGGACAGGACTATATAAAAGTATTCGAATAGAAAACTTAAAACTAAACAAAAATTGCAACTAATATTTTCTAGTAAATAAAAACTTATTTTAAAAAACCTTTCTTCATAAATATCTGATCAATAATAAAAACGAGCTTTGCTGTATTGACTTAAAAGTAACAAGAAATTATTTCAGTTCACCTTTAACTATTAGATAATTATTAATTCTAAAGTGTCCTTATATGTTCTCTTAATTGCCTCTTAATTAATTATTAACTCTTTATTAACGCTTAGTTTAAAATTGAATGCATTGCAATACACCAAGTTAAGGCATGATTTCCTTTATATCGGTAAAAAAAAGAGTTGAACTAACATGACTATAAGATCATACTTTTGATTCCTTTATCCACAGAAAATTAATGTCAGATACATTTTTCTTTCTGAAAACATAAATAGTGTAGAAAAATAATTTTTGATTCGAATCACCTTTTAAGAGATTTAAATATTACAAACCTTGTGATAATTCCCGTAGTCAATCCATTTTATCGAAAAGTTTATAAGAATGTTAAGCAATTAGTTCTCTTTTGCTTTATAGAAGTCACCAAAATACAAATGTTTAATTATATGCTTAGAACAAAATGTAAATGAATTGTGTGTATTTGTTTTTAATTTTATAAAAGTTCTCAAAAAATATTTTTTTAGAATTAAATTTTTTAGTTACTATTCCTCAAAGGTTGTTAATGAAGAGACTGGTTAGTAAAACAAACATAAAATTGTAAACTTGTTTATTTTCCTACCATGTCTTCATTACAGTGGTGAACCGTAATATAAATTTCAGTATGAATTACTTTTAACTAACAGCTAGAAAATTGGAATAGATGATAATTATCAAGCTCATTTTAAGAAACGGAATGAGAATTAAGAAAACAAATTTGGTCAGAGAAAACAGAAAGAAAAAAAATAATATTGATTTATTTATGTCAGCATCATATATGTTAATTTAGTTTTAAAAACACGTATTATATTAGAAATATATTAACTAGACACGCACATCATTAAATAAAGTGTAAGTATGCATCTACTTAAATGCATCAATTCCAGTAAATAAATGTATATATATCCCTAAAAATCCATTTATTTCTCTAAATCTGTTTTTGCGGTACATAAAATTTCATTTATTGATCGACGAATACAATGAAAACAGATTTGAGAATTGCTAGTGAATTTTCTTCTTGTACATTATGCACATAATTGCACAGCATTTAAGATGAGCGCTCTATTTGAAATATACTGAGCTACACTATTTTGGACTCGGACTAATAAGTCGTTATGAAAAATAAAATAAGTTCATATGATCATTTTAAATAGGGCACATGATAACCTGGTGCCGAAATTACTGATGATATGACTAATGTGTCTTAAGGTCACGTACCAGTCTATAGATATAGAATAACAGACTCCTGTTACCATATAGAATAACAGACTTGGTGGAAGTTTGGTGAGTACATAGGAAGTTAAGTGAGTATTTTGGAAGCTTAAAGAGTTTACTCACTCACTCAGGTTACCTTCGTAATCTATCAAGTGCTTCAAAATTAATACGGGGGGGAAAAGGACATTATACCCCAAAACAGGCTATTAATATTTCACTCTGTATAATTTTAATACAGGGTTCATTAAAAAAATAATTCAAATCAAACTACTTTACAGAATCTAATGAATGTGATTTAAATACTTGCTT